>VWZE01005837.1:104348-122356 GCA_013396675.1 Eubucco bourcierii
GAGGGGAGATTTAGACTGGATGTTAGGAGGAAGTTCTTTGCAGTAAGGGTGGTGAGGCACTGGAACAGGTTGCCCAGGGAGGTTGTGGATGCTCCCTCCCTGGAGGTGTTCAAGGCCAGATTGGATGAGGCCTTGAGTAACCTGTGCTAGTGGGAGGTGTCCCTGCCTATGGCAGGGGGTTGGAACTAGATGATCCTTGAGGTCCCTTCCAACCTTACCATTCTATGATTCTATGATTCTATGATATTAATGCTGAGAAACATTTGTGTTTCCAGTGCTGAAGATTGTTTCTTTTAGCTACTGGAGGACTCCCTATGTTAAATCCTCAGGACTCGCAAGGATTTGTGGACAAATTAGTGCTTATTTTCTTGGAATTTCCAATCAGGACTTAGGCTTAGTTCTCCTGTCAGATAAGCATCACTAGAGAAAACATTTAGAAATAACAAGTCACATGAGAAGAGGTCTTGACAAAACTCTCATTGGTTTAGGCTGAGACTGTATCTCACATTTTCAGTCGTTCTCCACAATGAACTTTTAAGCTGTTTGAGATTCATTCAAAATATCTTTTTTTTTTTCATTTTAATAACAACATCTAAAGTAATCCTAGCACATTTGCTGTGACACTAATATACCTCAGGGCCACCTTCTTACTGCACAATTTACCTACAGGATTCATTAATGGCTAAGAAAAACACACCCTGTCATGGCTTACTGCAACCTAACAGGCTTAAATTGCATCCGGAAAGCTGACAGGCCAGTGCATTATTAACTGAGCCACTGAGACCCTTTAAACTGTATTGTATGTAAGTTTATAGCACAGGGAGTATAGAATTTTAAGCTTGCACATTTTAATGTATTTAATTTGCTGCACTCGGCAGTTTGCTTTGTGAACTGTTAATCTTTTCAACCGATACAGCAAAATGTCACTGTATTCATTTGCGGAGTATAATAGGCTTATATCCTGAAACAATAAAGTTATAATAGCCCTGCCCGTTGCCTAGAGAAGTTATACAAATTCAGCATGTACAAGATGTTATGTGTCCTACTTACCCTCTAGGTTTTTAAAACTCGTCTTCTCATATCAGCGCCTTGAAAATCAGTAGTGCACTTTGGTGAGATAAAGCCAAATAAATGTCATGGATCAAGCTCTGCTGAATGCATTGTCTTTCTCCCTGCAATGGCTTTCATTATCTTTGATACTAATTTGTTCTTGCCATCTCCACCCATGACAAATGCAAGCTGAAGTCACAGACATGCAGATTTTTTCTGCACCCTTAGTACACATATCAGTCTGGAACAGATGAGTGATTCCTCCACTTAGAGAGGTGGCAGGATCGAGCAGTCAGGTAATTACAGATCTTAGGGAAGAAAAACTTCTACTAAGCTCTCCTGCCTCCAGGAAAGAGTTCCTACAGACTCACCCAAACTTTAATGTTTCTTGTATTTTTCCTCCATTCTGTTTTTTTTCCCTGATCATTTCTGAAAAAAAAGTCGGTTCTCATTTTTGACAAATATTATGATAAGGATTATGTGACCATGACAGTATCAGAGTGTTTTTATAGTAATGAGCCATTGCCTGCAACAGAGAATCATGGTTGTGAATATGGAGATTATAACAGTAATAAAGAGAATACTGACACTACCAGTGCTAACTTACAGAGACCTCATAATTTTTTGTATAAGTCTTCTATATTTTTCAAGTAAAGCTTACTGGAGAAAGGCTGCATCGTTTATTTCTATCATGGGATTTCCATTCTGAGGAGTGGAAATGTGACATCTTCTCACACTGAATTTCTGACAGGTTGCTGAATGACACTGCAGTTGTACTAGGGTAACCTTAGGTTCAGCCTGTGAAGTGTTTAGTTGACCTGCAGGGCATATTACAAAGTCTGGTTTTTTAAAAGAGGGTTATCTTTCTGCCTGAGGGGAAGATTCATTGGGGTTCTTTGTCCATAGCAAGAATGATGTGGGGGTTAGTTGAACTTGCACACTTAGATACTGTTAAATATTCTTTAGAAAAAAGATCTGAAAACAAACAACCAAAATGCAATGACAAAAACCCACTTGTCAAATGAAGTCTTTGTTGTCTGGATCATTTCTACTAGAAGTGATTAATTAAAATGTAGCCTGCAGCAAAAAAAGGTCAAGCATCTCAGTCCACAACCAGAAAAAAAAAAATCTTTAGGGAAGAATCAATAAAATGATCCCTAGCTGATTCTATTAAAAATATCATGTAAAGAAAAAGAAGGTTCTCTAAGCTAAGCATAAGATATTCTCTAAAAAATAAAATGGACACGCTGATGATAGAACATAATTCTCTGGGTACCTTGGGTTTTAATGGTTCTAAAGGGAAGAGGGGAATCTGAAAGATAAAGATGATAGTTACAGGAAGGAGGCAAGAGAGCTATACTGATTTTTTTTTCCTCCACAGTAATTGTCCTGAGCCTGTGCAAAACTGTTTCTTGTATTGACACAATCCCTTTAAAATTATAACAACTCTGCATTTTTCAGATAAGGCCTATTACTTGTATCTGCATTGTCTGCAAGCATTATCACAAAGAGCCAACATCTTGATGAAAACTTTCTTTCAGAGAAAGAAAACTTTGCTTTTAAAACTACACTCTGGGTCCAAAGTGAGGGTAACATGGGGAACTGGAAGAAAATTCAAACTGAAGCTGTTGAATAAGGTTGTGTTGAGTGTGTCTCCTCTTTCTTAATGAAGAAATAGGATGTATTACAGCAACGGCTCAAGAATTTTCCATTTGTAACACCATCTATACTGAAGTTTTTTAGTCCATTACTCCAGACTATTTCCAAGGTTTTTTGTTTTCTCTTTTAATAGGTAAAAACTTTACAGGTTCTATCTGGTAGAAATAGTGTTCAACAATAACAGAAAGCATGGATTTGCTTATTTTAACTGTACTGCTTATATATAGTCTTTTAAGTTTCTTTAGTTGTGTATAGAGTTTGGAGATTTCTATGGCAAACCTGAAGCATTCAATTTTGCATTCACTAACTGCTAGTGAATTAAATTGCATCTGAAACTAGATTGTACATGTTCCTTTTTGGCCTAGTGAACCATGGGCACACTGGGTAACAAAACTTTCTGAGCTACTAATTTTGATTCATAGGAACATAATTATATCTTTAAGGTCCTAGACAGTGTAATCTTGGAAACATTAATTATTAGGAACTCAGTGCTACATCTTATATTTTTATGTCCACTCTAACTTCTTGATTTATTCCTTTGCCATTATTTCAGATTCATCAATCAATACTGGTTTTGAGGTCCCGATCTTCTGAATGAATTTAGCAAACTACAAGACATAAAATTATTGCAAGTAAAATCTTTTCACATTTTTGCTGTGGTTGAGGTCAGGGAGAGTTCTTAAATAAAATATTTAAGAAACATCTGAACATAATCCAATGACAATGTGGGAAAATTACATTATTTCTTAGAGTATTTTAACACCAAAGGTAGCTCTGTAGAGACAGATACTCATTAAAAGCTGAATTACAGAAAGTGTCTGGATAGTGTACTTAAACACATTTCAGTCAAGTGAAATAATTTAAAATCTGAAGTGTGATCCAGAATCACATATGTCAATTATCATGTTGTTTGTGATATTAAAAATGTATGCAGCTGGAGGTTTAATTACATGAAATCTCTCAGAGTTAGAAACATTTCATCCTTTCCTCTTTTATTAGAAGCGGGGCCTTTTTACACTTTGAATGCAAATAAGCCACAAAATGAAGGGAAAGGTTCTTCTGTCAGTGGACGTTATTGAAAGCCAGGAAAGCACCAGAAATTCACAAAAATTAACTTTAAAATATTATTGTGCTGATGGAATTGGATTACTTGTTGATGTTAATTGACTGAATGTAATGAACTATTCAAGTATAACAAAGACTTTTTCATGAAGAATTAGTTGAAAGACATAGAATCATAGAATCATAGAATGGTAAGGTTGGAAGGGACCTCAAGGATCATCTAGTTCCAACCCCCTGCCATAGGCAGGGACACCTCCCACTAGTACAGGTTACTCAAGGCCTCATCCAATCTGGCCTTGAACACCTCCAGGGAGGGAGCAGCCACAACCTCCCTGGGCAACCTGTTCCAGTGCCTCACCACCCTCACTGTAAAGAACTTCCTCCTAACATCTAGTCTAAATCTCCCCTCTGCCAGTTTAAGCCCATTGCCCCTTGTCCTGTCATTGCAGGACCTTGTAAATAATCCTTCCCCAGCCTTCCTGTAGGCCCCCTTCAGATACTGGAAGGCTACTATCAGGTCCCCTCGAAGCCTTCTCTTCTCCAGGCTGAAGAGCCCCAACTCCCTCAGCCTGTCCTCATAGGAGAGCTGCTCCAGCCCTCTGATCATCTTTGTGGCCCTCCTCTGGACCCGCTCCAACACTTCCATGTCCTTCCTGTGCTGAGGGTTCCAGAACTGCACACAGTACTCCAGGTGGGGTCTGACGAGAGCAGAGTAAAGGGGCAGAATCCCCTCCCTTGCCCTGCTGGCCACGCTTCTCTTGATGCAGCCTAGGACTCGGTTGGCTGTCTGGGCTGCATGTGCACACTGCAGGCTCATGTTGAGCTTTTCATCAACCCAGACTCCAAGGTCCTTTTCCTCAGGGCTGCTCTCCAGCCATTCACCACCCAGCCTGTATTTGTGCTTGGGATTGTGCCTACCCAGGTGCAGGACCTTACACTTGGCCTTATTGAATTTCATCAGGTTGGCCTGGGCCCAACTCTCCAGCCTGTCCAGGTCCCTCTGGATGGCATCCCTGCCCTCTAGCAAGTCGACTGTGCCACACAGCTTGGTGTCATCTGCAAACTTGCTGAGGGTGCACTCCATTCCTCTGTCCATGACGTGATGTCCACTGAATTTCTATATCTGCATCCCTACCAAAGTAGTATGTTTTCCTAACATCATGACCAGGACAACATTCCAAATTATCTTCCTTTTTCCTTAAAACTGATGCTTTGGTTCTCTTTTCCCATCCTAAATCACAGAAAAAACACTTGAACCTGAAGTATATTACTGAAGTTAATTTTCTGCCCACTGCTCTGCTGTCTCAGTTGCCAACTCCATATTATTTTTAATGAAGGAAGGACTGATCACTATGAACTATTGTAACAAAAAGGCACTGTGTCTTTCCTTAAATGATGAACATGAGCTGATGTCAGAAGAAATGCTTTAGCAGCTTGCCTATAAGGGGTGGAATACAAAAACTGTTCACTGGGCTTTTGGAGTTTAAGATAGGCCTATTGATTATCACAGAATATGATGCAAAGTCAAAACTTAGGTATATTTGGAGTAAATATGCAACTATGAAAAAAAGAGTTATGGTGTTGTAGGCTTTTTTTTTAAATTATGATCATTATTTTTTTTTCCTAATGGGCAATTACAACTGTATGGATCTCACCTTTTAGTTATTTGCTGTAATAGTCTTCAAATGAGACATCAGGGAGTTAAATGAAACACCACGATGTGCGATTGTACAGCAAATTAGAAGAGAGTGAGCATTTCACATAGGAAGATGCCTCCTAAAAATTTCATCTGCCAGATTCTGTTGTGAGGAAAGGTAAGGTTTCATGGAGGGCCATAAAGTGATGGTTTGGTGATGGTGAAGATGATAGAGTGGAAACAATGCAGAGGTACCTATTTGCTGGGATCAGAAGAACTCCTATTAAGAAGACTAAAACTGTTATGACTGGATTTGATTGTTCAGCTTGCTTCAGG
The DNA here is from genome assembly GCA_013396675.1 of Eubucco bourcierii. Classification (NCBI taxonomy): domain Eukaryota; kingdom Metazoa; phylum Chordata; class Aves; order Piciformes; family Ramphastidae; genus Eubucco; species Eubucco bourcierii. The sequence continues at coordinate 110,092 of VWZE01005837.1, forward strand.
GGCTGAGAGTTAGACTGCTTGAACTCTATAATAGTGTGAATGGTCAGCATTAATTTTATAGTGATTCTTATAGGTATTAGTTAATGATATTTCAGTATTCAATACCTGAAATTCACTTTTTTTGGGATTACATTATAATCAGTAACACAAACAATCCAACAGTATGATAAAACAAACAAACAAACAAAAACACAAACCAAAAACCAACTCAAAAACTTGTGAAATTGTAGCCTTTTCTTCATCCAAAGATCAATATTGCTCATTTTTGTAGCAGTGTTTTTTTTTAAAAAAAAGTTATTTTCAAAGAACAAAATCACAGTAAAAAGTACTAAGGAGTACCCATACTGCTACTAGACATAGCAAGGAATATTGCTTTCCAGCTGCTTTTGAAAGTAGATCTTTTTAAAGGTTTTGATTACAGGAAAAAGAGGGCCATGAGTCCTTGGTTTTAAGTCAAGTGCAGCATTTAGATCAGCAAATCATCAAGAGCACTCAATGTCCCTGGGTCCCGTGTTGTGACTTACCATGCGTTAAGGTTGCTGGAAATCTGTGAATGCTCAGCAGATTGAATACCACCTGAAAAAGACCTGCTTTTCATAACTTGACTTGCAGCTTGATATATTTTACCTTACATGAAATGTCTTTTAACTGGTTAAAGCTACAATTGAGAGAATTTAATAAGTTCTTAAACAGTTAACTCATTTGCTTTAGTTTCTGTATTATTAAGTAAAGGTTAAAAGGCTTGCCTCTATTTGAGACAGTAATTCACAGGATCACAGGATGTCAGGGGTACGAAGGGACCCAAAGAGATCATCGAGTCCAACCTCCCTGCCAGAGCAGGACCATAACCTAGCTCAGGTCACAGAGAAACGCATCCAGACAGGCCTTGGAAGTCTCCAGAGAAGGAGACTCCACAGCCTCTCTGAGGAGCCTCTTCCAGTGCTCTGTGACCCTTACAGTAAAGAAATCCCCAATGTGTTGAGATGGAACCTCCTGTGCTGCAGCTTACATCCATTGCTCCTTGTCCTATCACAGGGAGTAAGTGAGAAGAGCCTGTTCTCCCCCTCTGGACACCCAGCCCTCAGATATTTATAAACATTTATTAAATCTGCTCTCAGTTATCTCTTCTCCAGACTAAAAAACCTCAGATCTCTCAGCCCTCCTCATATGGCAGTGCTAGTCCCCTAAACATCCTCATAACCCTCTTCTGGACTCCCTCCAGTAGATCCCTGCCACTCATTAACTGAGGAGCCCACAACTGAAGGCAGTACTCAAGATGAGGTCTCACCTCCCTTGATCTGCTGGACACACTCTTCTAATACACCCCAGGATCCCATTGGCCTTCTTGGCCATAAGGGCACATTCTAAGTCTCAGTAGGAATAATTTATCCTTTATTCTATATTACTCAGAGCTTTGCTGAAAACTGTCTAATCTAAAACAATATTTACGATAATGAATAGTACAAGTTCAATTCATGCTTCATTCCGGCTATCTCAGATGTAGGTGATACAAAAGCTCAGAAAACAGGAAACAGTATGTCTCTTCATAGATGAGATGAGAACAGGGACTCCCAGGTGACATTGGGTTCGTGCTCAGGTACTGTAGATTCTCTCATAAATTCTCTCTTTGGACATCAGGTAATACCTAGAACAGAAAACCTCTTAACAGCTTGTATTATACACTCTGAATGTAAACTCTCTCAGCTAAAGCTAGATTTCTTTGGAATACACTGGATTTCATCATTTTCCTGCATTACACAGTATGTATGACCAGGACCTTCAGCAGAAACCATCCCTCAGGGCTCTCTGTCAAAGACTCCAGTTGGGACCATTGTCACTCGCAGCTGCATACAGAATGCTTTTAATGTCTGGATCAGTTCAAACAGGTCCCAAGGCCACTGCCTGGTCTACTTCTTACTTTATCTGAACAAAGGTTGCTTGTTGTTCAGGTCCCCAATCAAAATTATTTCTCTTATGAGTTGCATCATGCAGAGGTTTGACAATTTGACTGAATCCAGGAATGTGTAGTCTCCAAAATCCCACTGTACCCAAGAAAGAAAGAGTGTCCTTTAAGTTCCATTAAGTTTTCTCCATGTCATATAAAAAAAATCAATGAACCAATTTTCACTGTCAACCAATGGTAGAAAAACCAAGCTCCTAATTAAAAAAATAGAAAATAAAATGTAAAATAGCTTCATCTTAATTTCCAGACTTAATTAAAAATCAATCAAATTGAATTAGCCCTACACTGCAGTGCCAAAATAAGATGTGATGGTTTGGGAGTTACACACAACCCTACACAATGAATTCACACAGACTAGACTCAGCTGGCTGGAAGTTAAGGAATTAAGCTGTATTTACAGCTTAGGAATATTTACAAACATATATATATATATATATAATATACACAAATATTTACAGTTATATACAAGTTAAAAGTAATACAGAAGCACAAAATCCCTCCCAAAACAATCAGACTGCCAGGAGGCTCCTGACCCAAACCTCGTACCCCCTTCCCCCTCTTTCCTTCCCTTCAGAAATAACCAGATCAATCCCCATATATCTCATGTGATAAATCTGGAGAGATCCAAGGTGAGATGTCAAAAAGACAACAAGGAGGTTAGGGGAAATAAAGGGTTATGTCTGATCATGGTTAAGGCAGATGCAACCACACAGACTGCGAGAGAGAAGAAGTAATGAGAAGTGAGAAGTGCCGTGAGAAGTGAGTGTCTTATCTATATTTTGTCTAGTTGTGTTTTTTAGCAGAGGAGGGAGTGATATAGGTTGCTGTTGTTTTTGTTCTCACAGCTAAGGATTTAATTTCTCTCGGTAAAATATTCCAATTAGCCTCAAAGCTGCACACTGTCCCATGAATGGTTTGTTATCCACCAAGACTCTCAGACCCCTCTCCAGCAGATCACCTACCAGCCTGTACCGGTGCAGTTTATAATTCCTCCCCAGATGCAGGACAGATTTTTTGGGGGGTAATCCTTTGTTTTTTAAAGCTTGTGGTTGTTTTTGCTTCTGAAGCATGGTGTAGGTCACGCTGACTTTGCCATCCACCACATCTCCCTGCTCTCTGCAGCAGCACAGATCCCTGCTATGCAATCTTCTGGTCTCCATTCATACTCTCATTCATATTTGCAATTCCCTTGGATTTATCATGCTGGAAGATGGAAAGAGTTTCAAATGGAAACTGTAGTTCATACATCTACATGAATTGTAAATGTGCTCATCAGATGCTTGTGATAGCTTGCATATGCCATATTATTACTGTTGAGGTTGCTGTTGCTTTTGTTTTTCTTCTGGAAAAGGCTACGTTATTAAAGCCAAACATTCAGTGTTCCTGTCTCACTTTATCATAAAACTGCATGGAAATTTTGATCATCTAGTTCTCCTTTTAAGAAAACAGTGTATTCAGAGATAAGAAAACATTTCATTCAAGTGCTTTTCCATCCTACTTCATCAACATCTCTCCCGTGTCAGAAACCTGCTAAAGGAAAGTTCTTATGGAGATTTTTATCCCATTACTGTGAGTCTGTGTACTCTGTATTATTTATGTTTATCTCATGTAAAGATTAGCTGAGATGAGTGATGGTTATTTTATTTAAAATTGATTTCTACGTGGACTAAAAGACATACTACTGTGTTAGGCAGTTTCAAATAGAGAGCCAATGACAGCTTTTGTCTCAAAGAATTTAATATTTGCTTGTGGTTTATGACAATTTAGAGAACTGCCTGTAAAATAGTAAAATGAAAGAGCAATTAATAATGACAGAACTTTTCCAGCAGTGTTAAAAAAAAAAAAAAAATCAACAAAATACTTCAACAAATTTAACCATGAAAACAGAGTCTGGGGCTTCGGATTGTCAGAATATGCACGTCTACAAAATGTTAGTTTCTGACCACATTATTTGACTGTTCACCAAACTGCATGGTTCACAGCACTTGGTAGAGAACCTCTATGCTACTGATCCTAACTAATTTTGGAAGAGACAAGGTCTCTGACACGGTGCAGCTGAAAGACAATTGCTGCATCCACAAGGGTTCTCTTAAAATATGTTCAACTTACTTTTAGAACCAGCAGTCACTATTATGATGACAGGTGACCTAAGAAACCTGAATTTCATCCAGCACATTCTTGAGCCACATTATAGTACCATATAGGTATTTTTCACCTGATGTAGGATTTCTAGTATGACCTTCTCTGAAATTTACTGACTTCATTGTAAGTGGTATCTTTCTAACACTGGTAACACCTTCATACATTTTAATGAGCAGCCCTGAAAATAATAAGACTTTTGTCATCTAGTTCAAAATATCTCAGCTCCAAAAGGAATATTTTGCATCAGCATCAATTCTGAGACATATTCCCAGCTTCTTTGCCTTTACATGCTGGAGGAAAAAGACAGCTTGTTCTCATTTTGATGTATCAAGGGACATTGTTTTGTTGTTGATCTGTTTATCCTCAACTTGTAATTTACTTGTGTGCTAAACTAACTCATTCTGGGTTTAGTTATTTGTTTTGTGCTGCAGCTATAGTCTAGATTATTCTGCTTCTGTGCATGGCTCTGTTCCAAGTAAATCTGGTGAGCTGATGTAGGCACATGATAGTCTGATGAAGTGCTGGCACTTCCTTAGCAGTAGTTTTCCAGATGTCTGTGAGTTATTTCAAAGAACACAAGCTTTAAGAACAATAACAGGATTGGCCCCAACAGATACTCCTGTGCACTGATCTCTACCTTAATATTTGCATGTATGAAAAAGAGACATCTGGTATTCTAAACAGTGGCAAGAAGCTGTATAACAATGCTTGGTTAGAGCAATGCCTTGCTGCATGCTGTCTTTTCTCATTTGAAAAGTATAATTCAGAACTTATAACATTACATAGTGAAGTATCAATGGCATTAAAAAATAAGTTATGTGAAATTTTAATTTTTCTTATCCTAGTTTTACTCATCTTACCATACTACTGATCTACAATGAAATACAATTATTTAAAAAACCCTTAAACATATAATAAACCATAACTATCTGCAGAAGTTTTGAAAGGCAGGAATTATTAGTCTTTTTCAACACAAGATCATTGATTGCATCAACAATTGTCACTGGAATGGGCTGCCCAGGGAGGTGGTGGAGTCACCGTCCCTGGAGGCGTTCAAGGCACGTTTGGACATGGCACTTGGTGCCATGGTCTAATCTTGAGGGCTGTGGTGATGGGTTGGACTTGATGATCTCTGAGGTCTCTTCCAACCCTTGCGATACTGTGATACTGTGATACTGTAACAGATTTCCTTAAGCACTGTTAATATAGCAATAGAAATATATATGGCTTGTATATGTGCAATTATGCTCGTTTAGTAAAGCTATTACCATTAACCAAGAGCTAGCCATGTGGTAAAGTACTCTCAACAACTTCAAATAAACTACCCATATTCATGAAGTCAAGCATTTATATATATGACCTACTGATTTGAGAAATTAATTATTTGTGGGGTTTGAGAGCACACTTTAAAACTTACTGAATTTAGAGGAGAATAAGCTGTTATAGAGAACATTGAAACATGCTCTGGAATATTGCAGCAGGAATACATTTTCAGTTACATTGCCTGGAACTTTTCCACAGATGAAAAGTTGAATTCATACAATCCCATCTGGAAAAAATAATCCAATAAAGGAGCAAGGCCTCAGTTAGGGGATGCAGAAGTCAATAGCAATGACATTTTGTGAAACTTTACACATGCTGAAGACACACTTCTTTATGGGATTTTAACACAACACTCAATACTACCAGCATTAGACAAAGTGTCTGAGACAGCATTATCAGCACTAGAAAATGTCTTGTATGCACATATATTGACACAAATACATCTGGCCTTTTTTCTGCCTTCTGTTTTGAAAATGCTTGCTCCTTTCATTAACTTTGAAATATATAAGGAATATTTGGTTTTGAAAACCAAACCAAATCAAAACTAAAAACCACAGAATGAACTCTTGAGAAAAGCATTTGGAACTGTTGCCCAGAGTATTTTCATGGACATAAGATTCATTGCAGCAAGAAATTTAGCATCTTATGTTTACTTAATGCAACAAATTTTTTAACAAGGCTCACACAGGCCGCCTCAGTTACTTATCAACTGAACTCAGATGTGTTAGGAGGGTCACAACAGCTTCTTTAGGTTGGTCAGCTGCAGCAAAAATTCTTGGAGATTTTTGACAGATAGAAATGAAAGTTTCCTTAACTGAAACTAAATGGCTACTCCTTTTCCTGTTCTTACTGCTACGTTGTCATGCTGTGCAGTTATACTGCAGAAGAAAGCTTCTAGACACAACTAGAAATCCCCCACCACTGCAGTTCGACTCTCGGGGTATTTTTGCAGTGCAGCGACCCAAACTTTCAGTTTCAGGCATCTGCAATACATTAAAAAATTCAATTCTGATTCTTTGCTGGTATAAACTAAGGCAGCACCACCAGAGTCAGGAAAGCCTATTTACACCAGTGGAGAAATTAATTCTCTCTCTATAGAGATCTTGCATTTCAGCTATTGTGGAAGACTGATTTCCTGTCAATAATAAATGTCCTCAGTATCCTGCACAAGTCTTCAGTTTATCGCCTCTGGACATTTTTTAATAGCTGCAAGTCTCAAGATGGAAGCATATTTTTATTCTTTATTTTGAAGGGTGAGGATTGTTCAGAAAAGATGGTTCCTGAGCTGCCCAGGGAAAAGACTATTATAACATCAGCGTGGTTCAACCTATCAGCCTCTAACTTGCGTAAGAAAAGAAACTTATTTCTTTATAACTTGTCTTTCATTTTCACATCCATTTGTTCAAAGACATCTGAAAGTCCCTGAGCATTGACCTGAATAAAATGAAGAAGGAGGCTAATAGAGTGTTCACCTACAGTATTGTTTCCTCTCTTGTTATTAGATGGATATGACCCTGTCTTTGATCTTCCTGCAGATGGTGCAGCCAAGGGTGCCTGGAATAAAGAGTGCCACACTCCTCCTAGGAGGAAAGAAAGAAAGAGGAATAGAGCGGGAATATGTGCAAGAAAGAAAATGGCCACTCTGATAATTACAAGTGACAAAGATAAATGAGTAAGAATGTGTGAACATGTTCCTTGGTGGGTCCTTAAATAGGTAGAAAATGTAAAAATGCAGCATGGGAGTTGATTAAGGCACGGTGAAATGATACTGAGATACTGTTTGATTCAGTAACCTTGTAAGTGAAACGATTAAAGAATTGCAATGCATTTAGTTTGTTTCTACCTCTCGGTGGTTTTTATCTACCAGCATAATGTTTATTTTTCAAGGGTATATCTCCTTCTGACTGCTTGTCAAACATTGAACTTAAGTGTATTGTCAAATAACAGTGAAACAGTTGCTGTTTAAATGAGAGACATAACCAAGAAATAAGGTAACTGCTTTGCTATGTAAAGTAGAGCCTTAACACAAAGGATGTACTATTTCTTTGACTGAATAGACTGTATAGGTGTCAAGGGCCACTAAATACAGAATCACGGAATTAACCAGGTTGGAAAAGACCTCTGAGATCATGGAGTCCAGCCTATCACACATACTCTCTACTAAGGCTTTCTCCCTTCCCAAAGGAAAGAGAAAAGGAATAAGGGAAAGAATCTTATGGATTGGGAAAGAAAACTATAAATGAAATATATACAAATATATACAAAATTTATACTGAATCCAACCCCCTTGATGGCAGTTAGTCACTATAACCACTGATGCTGTGCAGAAGACCCAGAATGAACTCAGAGTTTAGATAGGAATCAGATTCAGAAATGTGGATTGAGATCAAAGGCAGAATGGACAGAGTCCTCCTCAGATTGCAGCCAGTGAACCAAAGAGAGAAGAAGAAGAGGAACTTGACTTTCATGGATCCTCAACTTCACACTGAATAATACATATACGAAATGGAATGGAATTCCTCCCTGGTCAGTTTAGGGTAACCTGAAGTGTCCACTCCTCCAGGCAGGTGCCACCTCTTACTTTTCACCCCCAGTGCAAGTATGCAAGATTCAGCAGTACCTTTGTGCTTGGTCTCTGTACCAGTCCCTGCTGCTATTAATATCAAGTGTTGTTACTATGTCAAAACCATGCTGTTACTTTCAAAAAGTGCAGTTACCTAGAAGAGTCTGAGCTGAAAAGTAAAATCACTGAAGAGAATTTGTTCTGGTTTAGATCTAACCAGGACATAGATTACCTTCTTTAATAGGTTTATTCCAGTATCTTTTTTTTGTTCATTGTTCAGGTAGTCAACTTTTGGACTATGCAGTCAAGAGTTTGAACAAAGGAGAAACTATTGTTCTTTTGACACTAAAGAAGGTTCTTCAGAGTTGCCCAGATACTTTCTGGGTTTTGGTTTTTTGGGGTTTTTTGGGGTTTTTTTGTTTGTTTTGGTTTTTTTTACTAACTTTTTTGCATGGTTGCAAAATGTGCATTTCTGGCTTGAGTTCATACCATATTGGTATAATAGACTTAATTCATCTATATCAAATGATATTATGAATATCATGAAGAATAAAAAAGGGTTAAAAAAAAAGTTATGCTTGTATAATTTGTAGATGTGAGTCAAAGGATAGTATAGAAAGGGAGGTCTGAAATACTCCTGTGATATCCTTCTGTGGTCTTCATTATCACTGTGTATAAGTACTGAAGAGTTACATCATCACTTTATACTGACAGATGTAGGACTTTTTATCCCAGCGCTCCCACAGTCCTGCTTCCACTGCAGTGTTGCTGTGTGCAGAATGCTCTCTCTCTTGTGTGCTTTTGTGCTTATGATGACAGGCTGTGACTGACACTGGAAGACAAAGAGAGAATGGTAGAGGTTTCATGTCTTGTGTTCAGATTTGGTCTAAAACAGATTATTAAGAAACAGAACCCAATACTGGAACCATGTACCGTCCCTAGATCTGCTACTGACTTAGTTTGTGACATTGGTTGACTCACTCAATCTCTGTGTACTTGTTCCCAGTCTCATTTAAGTTCTCTGTTTCAACAATAAAAGATTAAGACTTCTATCCCCTCCAGCAGCTTTGTGGTGTTCAAAGTTTGTGAAATACTTTGAGGTCTTCAGGTAAAAATGGTTTGCCATAAAATTCAGGAAAGGATTTCCACATGCCTTCAATGACGTATTTGGGATTGCATTTGCTTTTCTCTTCACTTATAATTTACACTTTTTTTTTTTTTTTTTTTTTTTTTTTTAAGGCAAATATATAAAAAAATCATGTGAATCCTAATAAGACCTCTGGTGCTGAATGTGATTAAAAACTGAAATATGAGCCCATTCACTCATACCATCTGTTTTGTTAACCCACCAGAAGGGAACAACGATTCTACATAGTGATTAAAATGTATGGCAGATAATTGTATCCTCCTCATTTCCTGATTGATTAAAAATTAGGGAAATATATAATGAAGTAGTTAGTGATTGTATTTGCTTCTAAAAATAAACTACCAGGAATATTAGAATTATTTTGGAATGGCATAGCAGAAGGTTTTGAAGCCTGAAATACTTTGATTATCCCCTATCATGTTGATTTTTACACTTGGAGAACATGAAGACATACATTATAAATGTGCCTCTCATAAGAGAATCTTGAAAGCCTATTTTCCATATGGCAGGGACTGAGGGGGAAATGTCAATGCTCTTCCTTTAAGCAAAAAATAATTATGGCACTAAATGAAACAAAGGTAACATAGCAAAAAGGTATTAATATTATCATCTAGCATCTTCTCAAGAATTCCTACTAAGGCCAATCCACAAGCCTTGTGCCATTTATCTACTTACTTGCATCTGAAGCATTTCACCTCTTTTTAGCAGTGCTGTCTGTGAAAAGCCAGCAAAATATGAATGGAGATTATAAACTTGAAGCACAAGGGGAAGACCTTGAAATAGTCTTATCTCCAGTATTTCTATACAATTTATAGATATATATTCTCTAAAGTTGGATGAATCATTTGTAGCAAGGAAGATTTTTCACTAAATCTAGTCCTTTACATGTTGATGAAATGGCAGTGAACAGACTGTTTTGAAATTAATGTGCACATTATTTTAAAATGTTTGATAAAGGCCTTATCCAAACTCCACAGAATTGATGGAAATACTCCTACTGACTTCTCGTGACAGAGGCCAGATATGCATGGAAACATATTTTATTTGATGGATTATTTACTGCAAGTATTGTTTAGGAATATAATTAATGCCATTCAATGCAGTTTTAGAGCAAATAAGTCTTGTCAAACAAACCTGCTACAAATTCCCTTCAAAAAGCTAACTACGTAGCTGAATTACTACTGAGACTTTCAGCATGTGTGAATGAGGCATTAACGTATGAACATATAATTTTAATGTATTTAATAACCAAAACTCTGACAAAAAGATTAATGCTGTGAGATATCAGTGAGAAACATGCAGCTAAATAAAAAATTAATTAACATGTTCATCAAAAAAAGTAGCCCATAAATAGGAAACTGCTATTAAAGGCATTTTGCTTTGGGAATTTCTGCAGTCTTTTAGTGTTGGAGTCAAAGTTATTCAATACCTTTCTTAATAGCTTCTTGGTAAATTATATGTGTATATATATANNNNTATATATATATATAATTTGAAGAATTTATGGAGGACATAAAGAATGGTAGCATGCTTAAAATACGAGGATTTGTCTCTCCTTAAATGACCAAGCAGTTTAAATAGAAAATTAAAATAATATAGCTAAAGTTTTGTACATAGGGATGAAAACAGTAAGAAAGGTAGATCTCTAAAATGGGAAATTACTGAACACAAGAATTATAGGGGTCATACAGAATCATAGAATGGTTTAGGTTGGAAGGAACCCCAAAGATCACCTAGTTTCAAATCCCTGCCATAGGCAGAGACACCTCCCACTAGTACAGGTCACTCAAGGCCTCATCCAATCTGGCCTTGAACATCTCCAGGGAGGGAATGTCCACAACCTCCCTGGGCAACCTGTCCCAGTGTTTCACTACCCTCACTGTAAAGACTTTCTTCCTAACATCTAGTTTAAGTATCCCCTCTGCCAGTTTACATATGTTAATGTGAAAGAGTGACCAAATCAAGCTGAGCCAAGCCAAGCTTTGGCCAAAAGGTTTCTGTGGTACTTTGATGTGTGGATGCAAGCAAGCAGAGGTAGCAGAGAGTCTGCCTTCTTGTCCAGTGCTGGTGAAATTAGTGCTATGCTACTGGTGAAGCCAGTGCTATGCTACTCCACATATAACTGGGGTTCACTTGTGAAACTGAAGAATGTGCAAAACAAAGCCACAAACATTGTCTAAGTCCTGCACAAAAATGACTCGTTATGCAAGACCTCGGAAGCGTCATCAATTTAAGCTGTCAGAAGTAAGACTGGAAGGTGACCTAAATAAAGTGTGCTAGCACTCCTACTGGATTGCCATATTTTCACTAGTGGAGTAAGTCATAATAAGAACCAGTGGCAAGAAACCGAAGCAAGGTAAATTTAAACACAAAGTCAGACACCTTTTACAACATCTTACTTTTATTTTCAACAACACACATGATTAACCACTGGAATGAAACTGCCAATATAAGTACACCAGGGTAAGTACTGGCCAAACACAACTGTTATCCCTGGCATGCAGAAAGAAAGAATAAAAGCAAGATGTGGTCTAATTAGGCAGCAGCTTCATTAAATTAACTCAGCTGGGATCTATAAGCAACAAATCATACAATGCAGCAGAGGTCTTTTATCAGCTGTTTCTGCTTGTTGAAGTCTCTTTCTGATCCCTGAGGCAATGCTGGAGCCAGGCTGCAGTTCTGCCAGAATGAGGAAGAAGCTGGAAGAAAGAGTGCTGTCTTCTCTCTGCTCTGAGTAGTAGATCTCCTTGAATCTCATTACATAGGACACAGAAATAATTCTGTAAATTATAGGATCACCTTTATGGGAGGCACTAGCGATTAGTTTGATCCACTGGCCCCTGCCTGCAGTTAGTTGCCAAAGAGAAAATACCATTTTTAGCAGAAAGGGAAACATTCTCACTCTCTGTCTCTGAGCTCATTATTGAGTAAGTAAGATATAATTACTTGTCTTATAGTGGAGATCAGATTGGATGATCCAATGGTTCTTCCTGGCCTTACATTTTGTTAGTCCTTCACAATCCACTTTTGGTGCTGCCTCATTGGTCCCAGGTATCACATGCCAGTGCTCCCATTCCCTGTTTTTTATGACTGTGACCTTTATAAACAAGAGTCCTTGAATAATTTA
>VWZE01005837.1:122400-160293 GCA_013396675.1 Eubucco bourcierii
GGAGCAGATGTGAGGTAGTGGAAAGTGTGAAAGCAATCTAAAGTGAGGTAAATGGGCAACAGGTAAGAAAGCTTCAGAATTGTTAGGACATTTAAAGCCTATTTACAGAGCATAATAATCTGCCTGCATATAGAGACACCAGATTTTAAACATCTGTTCCCTTTCCTGAAGGAAAGGAGGCAGAGGAATAGTGGTGTATTACTCATAATGCAGAATCTTTTAGGACAAGTTCAACATTTTTACTCCTGCTTTGCTGCTCTCATTCTAAGTCCACGTATAGGATTTCAGATGGCTAACTGAGTTCTTAAACTATGTTTAATAGATAGTATCTTTGACTAAACAACATCTTTGAGGCTTTATCACTTATAAGAACTGATAGTGTATTTCCAAGATACTTCTTAGAGTTCCTCAGTTGTTCTGGATGTGATATTTTCACCAAGTACAATAAAATAACTCTTATGGCTGGTCTGTGGCTGAGTAGTGTCTTTTCTATTTGCTACTTTTAGTGTGTTTATGCTGATGGGACAATTACTACAGAAATCACTGTATATGTCTATACAGAAATGAAGTTTTTATGTATTGCTTATGTTACCGTGCAAGTGAAGAGGCCTCCTCTGGTTGTGCTTCATGTAGCTGCAGAAATCCCAACCATCAGCTAACCTTCAACTTAACTCGTTTTATGCTGGTTTTTGTTTGTTTTTCTTCAAGGAGTGTCAGCTTTAGGAAAGTTGAGGTTTGTGAAAGATATCTCCATATTACTTTCAAGAATTGTTGCAGGATTGTCTCATTCTTTTTCTGTTCTGATCAGAATATTTTGGACTAATGCTGTCTCTGAATGGCTACATTATCTGGCAAGACTTTAATCTACTGAAAGCAAACCAGAGATGACTTATTTCCATGGAGAAGCCTTCTGCATCTTAACAAATTTTAAAATAACTTTCTTTCCCAAATAACAGCAACGATATTGTCCTTTCCACATTTCAGTTTCCATTTTTTTTTTTGGGTGGTTGTCTTTTTTTGCTTGTTTTTTTGTTTGTTTGGTTGGTTTTTTTAAGTGAATGTAGCAACTTTAGGACTGTGAGCAAACATGAAATGGTAATTTCCACAAACCATTACATCATAATGCAAACATCTCTATGGTACTTAACTCCCTTTGATTTCAGTGACACACAGGTGCCTTAACGTTTTTGAAAGTCTATGCTTTCATTACCTTGATTTCCCCCATTGAGCAGAATAGTACATCAAGAATAACTTCTTGTCTGAAAAACAACACAAGAAAAGGTATTAACTGATAGATACAAATTGGCTTTCCAATCTACAGACTTTCTAATATTATTCAGATAATGAAGTGGACTTAGAAGGCTGTAACTGTTTCCTTTTTTAAATATATGTAGCGGAAAGCTATGAAATTCGTAAATATAGTTCAGCAGCTTAAATGAAAACATGTATTTCCTTGTAGCTGTATTATGCAAGGGGCAAGGCTCACTAAATGTAGTTTGGCTTCACAGTGTTCCAAATAGGTTTTAAAAAGTATTTATAAGAAACACAAGCGTATTTTCATCTTATGTGTGCTTTATGTTGACTTAAGAAAGATTCACTTCCAACCCAAGGTTTTTGGCTCTCAATACACCCTGTTTAGCAAGACAAAGGACAACTCCTGTGGCATCCAAAGAGAAACTTCAGAGTTAGTAGTTTTAGCAAATACTTAACTTTCAGTGAAGGTAAAGCAGGTTAGGTGGTGAATCAATATTTGTACCTTTGCCATTCTTCCAAACCTTCCATGTGATAATTATTTAATTTCTAAATATATGCAATTTTGCCATGCAAAGATTAGAAAGAAAGAAAAAAAAAAAAACCCTGGAGTTTCAAAAAGCAATGTGATTAACATTAAGTGTTAAAAACTTGACTAGAATGGCAGATTTTCTTATTCAGTGTGAGACAGATAATTGGCTCTGTCTGGGTTATTCTATTATGTTATTCCATTATGTACTCAAGAATACCTTTTATCAAAAAATAATAATCACCAAGAAATTGGGTTGAACCTTCACCTTCTACCCTATTACATAGAAAATAGATAAGGAGCTTATAAAATGAAGAGTAAAATTGAATAAGGGGAAAAAAAAAACCTTTAAAAAAAAAAAAAGAATCAGGTTTACATTTACTGAACTTTCTGTAAGTGGGAACTGACCAATTAACCACTTTATGAAGTTTGGTGTTTTTTATAATTTTGATTTTGTAATTTATAATTTTGAAGAAGGAAAGATAATAAGGAATTCTATTTACTTTCTATGCCACAATGGTGATGGGCTTGGTTTCAAAGGTAGCTCATATTCAGGTCTTTAGAAAAAAGTGGTAGAACTTAGTATGAGGTCTACATTTGAAAAGTAGAGGATACCTATGAGAACATCATGGCATTAAGGAATAGACTTGTCATTTTAAGAGTGTTCTTTAACACTCATGTTAAACATCCTGTCAAACTCCATTCTGCTCATCTTTCCTTCTGGTGACAAAATGATATTATTTCCTCTTTCACTTTAGTATTACAGTAAACTGTACTGTGGCTTTAGATAGGATGGTGTCAAACTACAGCATATTAAGCAGAACTGTAAATGAAGATAAATGTATGTCTCAGCAGAAGAGTCAGGCACAGAAGACAAATTTGGTACTGTTTTTTGCTTCTTATGACAGGAGATGTTGCCCTTTGTTTTCACAAAGGATTTTAAAGATGGAATTTGGTAATGAAACTAGAAAAATATAGTAAATCAAGCCCATGGTGTACCATCTCGCTTGTATGGGGTAACTTTAATGAGCTCATTAAGGAAGGCACATTCTGGTCTTTAACATGTATGGATGTGTACGGTAATCATAGGAATCTATGTGTGACACAAACAGGTTGTGCTATGGAGGACATTGAATGAATGGGCAAATGGAACTCCTGTGAATTTAAAACTCAATATGCTTGAAAAAATCGCAATGGAGAAATAATCTATACCATCCTGGCAGGGCAAAGTGGGGCAGGAAAAGTTGAATACAGATTTTCCTGGTTAGTGAAGCATTGTATTTTTCTCAAAAAGTTTTAGAAACTCTAGAGCAGATTTTGACAGTTATCTTCTCACTTCTCAGTAAGATGGAGAATGCAGAAGACAGTAACTATATATTTAGCTTTCCTTCTACTTAAAAAATCTGGGATTTGACACTAATGCACCATTTTTACACAGAACTTCATCTAAGTACCTGTTTTGAACTTCTATTGTTATAGCAGAAAAGTTTACTTAATGTTTGGCATGAAGAAAAAAAAGTATAATAATAATAACAACAACAACAACAACAACAACAACAACAACAACAACAATACTAATACTAATACTAATACTAATACTAATACTAATACTAATACTACTACTACTAATAATAATAATAATAAAAGATGATGAAATTAAAACAGTACAAGAAGGAATTTTACCTTGCTTTTGTTAGAATAAGAGGTATTTCACATTTGCCTAAAGTAACAAAATTTTACTTTACACAAGGTGATTGAAGAAGAGACATCTTTGTAAATTACTCCTGAGGTTCTTTCACCTGATGCTGGAACCATTTGAGAGTGTTTCCAGTTGCAATTTTAAGTCATGCCATCCATTTTACATTAAAGTGTTGGGGTTTGTCTCATTCAGTTTACAAGAAATTTTGGACAAGTGTTTAGGAGAATTTAAGAGATAGGGTTTAAATACCTGATAGCAAATATGTTAAAATGTACACCTAGTTTTAAGGTTCTGTGTGTATTTCTTTCTCTCAGACTACTCTGCCTTGCTGATAGATTTGTGTGACTTAATGAAATTCTAAAACTGTGTTCCAAAATATTATTTAAAAAAAATCTAAAAGTGATGTCGATATTTTAACTGTCTCCCTAAAAAGTAGGTCTATGGAAGAGCTAAACTATTATCTTGATTATCATACCACTAAAAATAAAGTTCTACCTCTGAGTTTGTTAAGAAAGAAGGAAAGAAGGAAAGAAAGAAAGAAGGAAAGAAGGAAAGAAAGAGGAAATAAAATCACACAACTTGACAGAAATGCAGAATTATTTTCTATCTTCCTAAGTTTTGCTCATTTTAGTAGATATTCTAAGCTTATTATATTGTTTTCTTTTATGTGATTATATACATGAAATATGCACTGCACTGATGATGAAGAATATATCAGATATCAGCATTATAATAATTTATTATAGACTTGTAATAAGGAAACAAACTTTTTTTGGGTATATTCAAAGAGTACCAGAAAATTGATAGACATTGGTATTCATGTCACAGGAAAACTGTTTATATATCTCTGCATTTGCCTGTTGTCTTTTGGGTAAAGTTGCAAGGACCAGTCTTTGGAGTGTTTTATACACGGAATAAAAAGCAAATTATTTCATGACTCTATTAGAAATATATTTCTTAATTATGTTGTAGTTTGAATAAATCAATGTTTATGCATTAAAATGATATAATACTTTGTATTTCATTGTCTGTTGGCCGGATATTAAAGTAACATTTGGAGTTTTCCCTTTATTAACAGAGATCCTGATTGGATAAAGTGCTTATGTTTTGAAATATATGGCCTTTGATAACTAAACATGGATGAGGTTGATGTATTTGTGTCGTTTGCAGTGTATTTTGCGTGTCATAACCCAANAAGAAAGAAAGAAGGAAAGAAGGAAAGAAAGAGGAAATAAAATCACACAACTTGACAGAAATGCAGAATTATTTTCTATCTTCCTAAGTTTTGCTCATTTTAGTAGATATTCTAAGCTTATTATATTGTTTTCTTTTATGTGATTATATACATGAAATATGCACTGCACTGATGATGAAGAATATATCAGATATCAGCATTATAATAATTTATTATAGACTTGTAATAAGGAAACAAACTTTTTTTGGGTATATTCAAAGAGTACCAGAAAATTGATAGACATTGGTATTCATGTCACAGGAAAACTGTTTATATATCTCTGCATTTGCCTGTTGTCTTTTGGGTAAAGTTGCAAGGACCAGTCTTTGGAGTGTTTTATACACGGAATAAAAAGCAAATTATTTCATGACTCTATTAGAAATATATTTCTTAATTATGTTGTAGTTTGAATAAATCAATGTTTATGCATTAAAATGATATAATACTTTGTATTTCATTGTCTGTTGGCCGGATATTAAAGTAACATTTGGAGTTTTCCCTTTATTAACAGAGATCCTGATTGGATAAAGTGCTTATGTTTTGAAATATATGGCCTTTGATAACTAAACATGGATGAGGTTGATGTATTTGTGTCGTTTGCAGTGTATTTTGCGTGTCATAACCCAAATTTCTGCATTATTTATGCTACTGAGTATTGGACTGATTTATATAAATGTTACTGATGATTATTTAGACAATTGGCTAGCGAATTATTGATAGTACCAAGATCTGAGATGTTTTGTGCTTCCCAATTTTTGCATCGAATGATTGGGAGGGTACTGAAATATGGGTTTAATTCAGAGATTAGGTGAGCTGGACAGATTTTCTAGTTTGCTTGGTGCATACAATATACTTAACTTGATAATGGCTGGAGAGGCTACTGGGCTTCCTTTGCTGAAGCCTGAAACAGACTTACAAATCTCTGTACACAGGCCACGAGGAGAGGCAAAGACCTGCACATTATTCACGTGGCTTATGAAGTACAGATGGAGAACATGAGAGAATATGAGTAGTTCTAAGAATATTTTAAAGTTTTAGCAGAGCTTGAGAAGTTATCGAGAACAACGCAATCATGGCTGCTCCTGACTTAAGAGGTGTCACCTGGGCTTTTCCATTTTCTACTTGTGGTGAAGTTATAAACGGACAGAAGAAATGGGCACCAGAGAAGGTAAACGTGCAATTCAGTATAATCATATTGCAAAATAAGTGTGTGATTATAATTTTTCACGGAATAAGTGATCAGCTTGGACAAACTACGTAGCATTCTTTTCAGTTCCTACCACTCCGCTACAGTGGGGAGTCCGGTTTGACATTGCACACCTGTAATTGCCTCAAATGGCCACTGGGTGTCACTGATGATCCACATAAATTCAGCTTAACCCTTTGTGCGTTTTCTTGTACTTCATGGGAGAGTCAGCAAAAGGGGTACTCCCATGACCTTGGGTATTTGAATTCTCTACAGCCAACATCTTCTACGACATAAGAGAAGGCAACTCTTAAATAAAACTCAAATTCTCATAAAAGAGAAACTCTCAAAAGGGATAGAGATATGATCAAAACCATGGCATAGAATAAGTTAAGATACTTCAAAGTACTGTTTGAATGTGAGATGATGGCTACTTATGACTCTCTGAAAGATTTCATATCAAGCCTTCCTAGGTGGAAGAACATGCCTCTTTAATATTGGACTGTGCTCTTTTTACAGTCTGTGCAAGATGGCTGCAGATCTGGTAATTCTTATTAGGATGTTTCAACAACTCCAGGATATTTCTGAAAGGACTGCAGAATTTCCTCCTCTTCTTGGGCCTTCTAAATTACCTTAGCTGAATGATGAGAAACAATTAATTTTCCAATATGTTCCTGCTGTATGAAAGGTGAAACTCCTGTCGACAGTCAACAAGAGAGGATAGTTTCCTAGAAGAGAGTAGCTCCCTGCTACAACAAGAAGAGTGGTGGAACATGAATAACACCAAACACATTTATATTCCCCAACAAGAGTTGTTTCTTCTTACAACTAATAAATTCATACTAGAGATTAATCAGTTCTTGCAATCCCTTATTAGTATATCAGGAGGAGAGAAATGAGAACTGCACTTGTCTATTGTAGAAAAGAAAATGAAAAGAAGCTTTTTCAGTCTTTCGGTGCCATTGCATTCTATCTGGACTTAAACGGATTACAGGTTTTCTGCTTCATGATGGAAGAGTTTTTACTTCTTTAAGAAGCAGCTATCTGCTTCAGAAATCCATGTTGGGTTTTTTTTTTCTCTAACATTTCAACCTAATACTTGTTGCCTGACATCAAGGTTGGTGGGTTTTTTTTTTAGTTTTGGGTTTGTTTTTTTTTTTTTTAATGGATAACATAGAGGTTTTAAAGATTCCTTTACAGATTAAATGAAACGTCACACAATGAGCTCTCTTCACTGGTAGGTTTAGGTAGCTCATTAGCTTTATGCTGTGAAGCCAATTGAGTCTTTAAAGAAAGACATAATATACTCTCCAGATAAAATAGGACTGTGCTGCTTTTTTGCAAATAAAAAATGTGGTAAAATCATACAAGGTGAAACTAATTAGTTTTTATAAGCAAATCAGAAGCTAAGATCAGCTAAGGTCTGGAAAAGAGAATGTTTCCTGTTTGGTGAAACAAGTGCTCCAATATACCACCAGGTTGTAACTTGGTCGTAACACCAAGCCCATGAGGCATGTTGCAGTTCACTTGAGGTGTTCTGGCCTCCGCAGAGATAATTATTCCTTAAAGGATG
The DNA here is from genome assembly GCA_013396675.1 of Eubucco bourcierii. Classification (NCBI taxonomy): domain Eukaryota; kingdom Metazoa; phylum Chordata; class Aves; order Piciformes; family Ramphastidae; genus Eubucco; species Eubucco bourcierii. Next base: position 129,873 of record VWZE01005837.1, read on the forward strand.
TGATTTGACAATATAAACATCAGTTAACTAACACACTAAAGTCCTACTACAGATCAAAAAATCAGCTTGCCTTTAAAAAACAAAATGTCTCCAGGATTCCTTCTATCAGATGCTCTCTTTTGCAGTGCACTTTGCCAGATAACTACATGCAGTCTAGTAAGAAGTAAAACCTCCATCTATCTAGGCATGAATAATTGAATTGTTTGTTCACGAGTGAAATAGTGTAGAGTCACCTATTTTGAGAGGATTTTGATTTGTCAGGTCTTTTATCTGAATACTGCTTTCCATCTAGTGCTGTAAAACGTGGTGTAGATGGAGTGGATCTGCAAATGTTGGGAGATTCTCTTATGTCCCCACGTCTTCCTGGTAACAAAGGAAGGACTCTCACAGAGGAGATTCTGAGATTTGTAAAATTTTGTCACTCTATTACTGCAGTACAGTAAAGGTGTTGATAGTGGTTTCCTCTTGGCTTCCACACTATGTTTTTCAAACTCGGTTTTGTGTCACTGAGGTTTAGCTTCACACATGCTCTGGTTTTGAGTCCCACTGACTATTCGGTCCACTAGCAACTGGAGAACATAAGGTACATGGGTACATGCCATAGCTTGACTTCCTCTAACAGGAATTGCATTTGTGTGCTCAGAGTCAGCTCTGTGGTGCAAATCAAAGCACAGAAAATGAAGTTTTTTCAGTCTACACACTTAATGATGTGCTCCTGAATGGAACTAACATGATAATATAGACCACTGTAAGGGCATTACAAACCCTATTGAGATTGTCCAGTTAGTCTAGCTGATGTACATGCCTTTTCATTTATCAAAGACATATATATATATATATATATATTCAGAATACAGTTCAGAAAGCATATTCTAGCTTGCTTCCCCCCATCCCCCCACCCCTTTCAAATTCAGTAGCTTGATCAACAGTTAAAGGAATTAGAATCTCATTTACTTCCTGCCATTGAGTTATTTAATGATGACAGGTAAGAGATTCTGAAGAGCAGAAATTGGAGATGAGAATTTTATTTTGTCTTCTGGGAAGCATTCCAAGAAAGCAAATCCTTTTCCCCTGTAACCTGCTTTGTGGGCTTTGATGTTGCCAGATAGAGTCAAACCCATGACATTACACTGAAAAGCAAATAGGATTTTGAAAAACTGTGAAAGGGTATTCCTGTACTTAAAGAAAACATAAACATGAGCAAACCAACCTCAGCTTCTGAAAGGAAACATTCTTTATCACTTTTTCCCAGAGCAAATATTTATAGATTAACTGCCAATGTCTGTGTGTCAAGAGATTACTCTATATGTGTGAAAAATAATATGAATAAAGAAAATGAAACTACAGAAATAGAATGAACACTTACAAACTGTGATGACAGATTTATTAAACTGAGACCAGAGAAAGAAGAATGAGTCAGAGTACATTTTAAAACATCTGGGTGATCAGAGATTCTTTTCAAAGGCTGTTTAGTTCAGAACAGACAATATACAAAATCAGAAAATGTAAATGCATCAGGAAGTGTATCTTGGGACTTGCCTTCTCAGGGAGGCCTTTATACAGAGAGCAGTGCTCATACGCTCCTAGCCTACTATGGAATATTTGTGTATTCTTCCAAACAGAGCCAAAATTATTTGAAAGCATCTCCTTCGCACCAGGATATCCTGAGCACTGGTCTTTCTTTTCAGCCTGAGTATTCTCAGGCAGACGAAAAGCCTGAATTTAGTGACCCCTGACTTCATGCACTACCCACTTAGTGTAACAGAGAAGGATGTTGAAAGCTCTATTGTCATCACATTTTTAGAAGAAAGGATCACTTGTCCTAGGCTTTGCTACTAACCTTCAGGAGAAGATGCAAGGCTGTGTGGCAAGTGCTTGCATTAAAGTAAGCAAACTCCAGAGATGAGCTAAGTTTAAGACATAACCTTTCATCTGCATTTCCTTTTCAGCTTGGGCTGCTTATTGTGGGGAATCTGGATCTCTAAACCAGTGTAGTGAGTTCTATTATCAGCATCAACCATCTTATCTGCTGTGCTAATTACATTAAATGTAGAAATTAAGGGCTAAAGTAAGGGCTCTTTGGAAAATAAAATGCATATTTTTGTCAGTTCAGCTTTTGGCTATATTCATATTTGGTACCCGCTGTTCAAAATACAGCCTTTTATAGAGTACTTAATTTTGCATGTAATGAACTCCACTAGAGTTAGCAGTGGGTTTTCAACCTAGTGTATTAAGAGGCAGAAGCTCAGAATTTGCAAAAGTTAGCTGCAGCGATTTTAGTAGTAAAATTTCTACTGACTTTGACTTTTACAGAATTAGAAGAGCACTGAGCCCCTTTGAAAATGTCACCCTGAGAGTAAGAGAAGGCTTTGCAGTCTTTAATACTGAATGATGCACTGTTGGATCATCCAGCATTGGAAATTTGAATCAGCACAGGAGTGAGCTCTCGATTGTTTTGTCAGATTAGTTTAAAGACATGAAACACAGCGTATGCCACATTTATGCTTTTGCATCAGGTTTATGCTTGCTATGGGAAGGCAGAAGTCTTATGATCTAACAAAAGGCCTGCCAGTATGTACCCAAATGTTTTGAACAAATATGAGATGACAAAGTGAGTTTATACTCACATAGCGGACAGAGTGAGAGAAAAGCATTTTCTGTCATGTGGCTGCAGCATTTTTGATCTAGTATCAGCTGGCTTAAAGATGAGTTGGCTACATCACTCAGTCACAGCCTGAGTCTCTCAGGCTTTGCCAACATCATGTTTAGTAGGTGGATACAGGCTTTGTCTGTGTGAGCTCTGTGTGCGTCAGATGGGATCCAGCTGTAATCTTGCAATTGTGCAGCTCCTGCTGCTCTGGTGTTGGTCATGAACTATCAGATCCTGTTAGGAAGCTAGCTAAGTTGTTTTAGGCTCAGGCTCAGCTAACAATCTGCATGTCATTTGAACAGATATACTGTTGCAAAGTGAACTTGTATTTACTTGGAATAGTAATAATAATAGAAAAAAAGAGTAAGCTTACATGTTACTGCAAAGTACTACTCTTAGATAAAACCCACAGCATGATAAAAATTATTTTTTGTGAGTCACCTGTTTGAGAGAAAGACAAAACCTTAAGGCCCCAGACCACTGATCTGTGTAAGTCTTGAGCATTGTCATCTGATTGCACTACTGATAAAATATATACACGTGCCAAAGCCCATCCAGATGATCAAAATTTAATTTAGCAATATATTTGCATGTGATTTTTTGCACTTGCAGATAAAGGAAAACAGGACTGAGTTGTCTTCAAAACAGAATTTATTTTGGTTGCGAGCCAGGGCTAAAACGAGTGCTAAAGTGAACATGAATCAATAACCCTAATATGTTAACTTAGGAATGCAACAAAAGCCTCTTTCCTCAATTTGCAACCAGGACCCCTGGCATCTCTGTTGTAGACTACAGTTTTCCCTGCATGTTCTGACTCTGCTCACAGCTACATTGTGTTCCTCTGAGAACAACTTCTTGGTGGTGGTGGTTCCTTTCTGCACAATCCAAAAGCAACAGCTTTAAAAATGAGGTGCAAAGAGTGGAATATTAAAAAAAAACAACACCAAAACAACAACCAAAACAACAGTATCAGAATTTCTCCTTCGAATGACAGTTTGTTTGTTCTGGAATTTTCAAAGGTGTTTGAGGATGTTGAACTGTTCTACGTTTATTAAGTGTCAGCTGCCTTTGGGAATCTTTGAAAGTCCTAACTTTATCAAAAGTGTCACTCTCTATACTTATTTGTATCTTGGTACAGTCAAACTGTGTGTGCAACTAGCCAGTGTGGTTTCATATAGCACTTTACACTTCTCGTTCCCTTATATTATTAATTCCACTCAGTTATTGCCCCATTTTCTTATAATTTAGAATGAATTATTCCAGTAAAGACAGAACTTCCTTTCTCAAAAACACTATTGCCAGGCAAAGATACCCTGATTTTCTGAACAAAGCGTGTTAGATTTCTTTCAGTAAGTATTGCCAATTGTAAACAGAAATTAAGCCCACTACTCAAAGCTGGCATTTGCCTCTAAGCCTTACCTTTGTCTTGGGTGCTGATCAATTCATATATGCCTTTGCAGACTCACTAACTTCACTGTGAAGCTCATTTCAGAGAACTGGCATGCAAAACCCATTGACTGCATAAGTAGAGTCTGTTGAGCACTCTGTCACGCCCTGAGAGAGTGAGTGAGCTTAGCTTTGCTAGGCTGTGATTCCTAATTTATCCATATAATTAAGGTCATTAGGCTGTAGTTAAACTCTCTGTATATTCTCCACATCTCTCCGTGTATTTTTATCTGTGCCTAATATACCTATCTTGATCATAATGAAGATTTCTGAAACTCTAAAAGGAGTATCACTTACGTATTTTAACAGTCATAAGCTGTCTTCTAAGTTTGTTGCTATTAGGGAAAGGAGCACCTGAGAAGAGAAGTCCTTGACTGTCATGCAGTAAAGCTCTCTTTGTATTCTCTTATTCCAGCCCAAGTTACCTTTTTTAGCTCAGAGAGAGCTGTGTTTGAGCTCTGGATTTTTCATGTTTGTCACTCTTTGTAAGGTTTCTTCATCGTCTTGTGTGTGGCACACAGAAGCAATGAGCTCTTTACAGGATAGATTTAAATTGCTAGCTGCAACTCTCTCTAAGCACACAGAGGAGCGTTGGAAAGCCCCAGGCATTGCAGAATGTTCTGTCATAGTTAACAGACACTTACCATGTGATCAAGCTTAATGAAACACTTCAGAAAGACCTAACTAAATTCAACCTGGATGGAGGGATGCAACTAAAAGAATGATTAAGCATGGGTTGTTTATCCTTCAAGATTTGAGGTCCTTCTTTTCCTAAAAAAACCCAAAAGTTAATTGTCATTTGGGTAATAATGTTAACATTTAAAAAATGAATAATTAAGAGTATTTGAACTTTAGCTTTGCAATAATAAAATGCTCTGAAGGCAATTCTCCATAATATGAATTTTATATATATTGGAAAAAAAAAAAAAAGAAGAAAAAAAAAGAGGTGAAATATTGGGATGACACAAAAAGATTTTGTTCTGCCTTTATTTTTCTTATCAGGAAAACAAAAACATTTTAATTTTTCTGAACATTTTTTAATTTTTGCTTTACCAAAATAGTATGCACATATGAGCAGGGAACTGAAAATCAGCTGTTCTTGGAATTATAATTGCAGTTCTGTTTAATATGGGGCAATTACCATTTCCAGGATAATTTTCACAGCAGGAGTAATATACTTACTACATCTTTGTCATTAATAGGCACAGATGGACCATAAACTGATCCATGATATGTCCCCATCCCTCACAGCTTTGAACTGAAATGGCTTCAGACCAGTTGGGCTAATCTGACCTGTCTGAGTAGCCCAGACATAAGTATAAGCAGGGACTGATAGATCTATATCTACCTTGGGTTTTTGTGCTTTCTTAATCATAAGTGATTAGTTGTAAATACAACTTGTATCTCAGTGGTAAAAGTGATTTGGAAGTTTTATAGTTTGACAGTCCAAAGATACGTTGAATCTTTCATGCTGCGCTGTTGCAAGAAAGACATTTGGTCAGTTACTATTTCAGGTGAAGTTGTCTACATTCAATTAATGCCTGCATGCCTTTCTAGCAAGATAAGTAATTCTAATAACTGTAAGAATGTTTGGCTGGGAAACCAGATAGCTCTTAAGCATTCTACTAGATTAACCTGCATACACTATTCTAAATTTTCTGCTATTTTTTTTTTTCTTTACCTGGTAACATTTACCCTATTATTTACACCTTTTTATCTCTTCTACTCTCCTTTTTAGTCTTCTAACAATAATTCTAGAAGTTAAACATTTCTCAATATTTTTTATTTTTTGAGAACTCTTGCTCCCTCCATTTTTTTAACTTTTAATTTCACATTTTGTTTTTACATTTGGTTTATAGCAGAACAAGGTATCTTGGTTTCTCTATGAAATTCTTTGGGTGAAATACTCTGCAAGCAAGTCTTAGTTATGTGTGATTTAAAAAGAAATAAGACCGATTCAAAACTCAGGTAAAGTGTATGAAAATAGCCGAGCTGTCTGATTCCAGCCCTGTCTCTATTTGCAGGTGAGAACAGTAACAGAAAATTTCCACCTACAATTCCTCCAAAATTGTGTCTTATCCTAGTCTCAGGGTAACTCCTCCCACACTGTTTGAATCTTTGGCATCTCAGCTAGGGTTTGCAACAGAGTTGTTGTTACTGGTGGTGTTATTTGTTGTAAAAACTTGTGCATCAGCAACTTGACTGAGGCCACCAACTTGTTGAGACAGCATGCTTAGATTTCTATTAATTAGTGTGCATTATGTTTTCTTCAAGAGTTAAGAGTGAAAAGTGTAGTCTTTTAGTGGCTTTAACTCCATGAATACTGTGCAGTAAATAGCTGGCTGGTGATAAAACTATTACAGGCTGGGTAAAACACTAAGCTAGGAAATATTATAGTGAAACAGCATTTCGCTGCTGAAACAAAAACTCTCTGCGTTTGTCACTCTCAGTAAAGGAGCTGATATCCAAACTTATGTTAAATATTCAGACTTAGGAATATACCCACACCTTCCATAATCACAACAGAATAATAATATAATAAATCAGTTTTATGAGTCCTGTCTCTATTAAATCATGTGAATAGTAATTAAATTGTGCAATGAAGGCACCACTGAATTCAATTTCAGCAAAAATCGTCTTCCTGTCCTCTTTCAAGCAAAAAAAATGATGTTTAGAGGTGAGAAATAAACTGTGTGAGATAAAAAGGAAAGGTGTCCCTCATACCATTTTTCAGCTATGTTTTTAAATGTTTGGCATAGAAAGAAGTGCTGAAAGTGGACTATTTATGGATACTTGAATGTTAGCATTTGTAATCTACCACATGAAGAAAATAGATATCTAAGCACTGGTAAATACACTGGAGGGCAGTAACAGCCATGACAGGTGATTATTGTAGATATCCTTACGGGTTAACAGGAACTGAGCTGCTCACGTTTAAAAGGACACTCATTTTATCCCTCTCCTTATTAAATACATTCCTAGCACCTCAGCTCCCAGCCTGCCCAGAGACGTGCATGAAACCACTTACAAACAGGCACTGACTGGTACTGCAACTGACAGTCACAGAAAACAAGCTCAGGAAGGAGACAGAAATACTTTCAGCTCAAAGGCGCTTTTGGGTAAATGTGGGAAGTTTACAGAGCTCCTGTCTTTGGTTACATCTCTTCCAACAAAGTCAGACCAAGGCTTTTAATGAACATCAATTCTGATTAATTGTTTCAGCAAGAGGTATCAAGTTTCTTCACAATCTGAGCTGTGGATTGTTGTGGTAGGCCTAAACGGGCCAGAATAGGCTTATACATGCCCTGGTTTGCCGAGACACGTTTTTCTGCTCTCTCTCCTTCTGTTTTGGGGAGAAGCAACTACGGGAAAGAGGACAAAGAACCTGCAGCCACTGAGTTTGAGGACTCTGGCTTGCCCAGACATTTTTTGCATCCTGTGGTGAACAAGGTACACACACTCAGCTTGTGTATGCCTTGTGCAAGGCCTGTGTTCTGCCCTAAAAAGGGTAAAGCAAGCCTATGGCTTCACCTAAGATGGCCAAGTTTGGCTAACTGCCATTCTGATTGGCTGTTCTGTGTCCAAAGGCCCATCAGTCTCAGGTTGTATTGATAGAAGGAGATGAGCAGGTGACACAACCCGCTCTGCCATTGTATCCATGCTCTGCTGTTGTATCCATGCTTGCCTGCCTGCTACTGCCTTATTGTATCCTGAACTGCCTGGAAACTGCCTGCGTCCAATTTACCAGGAACAAGTTCTAGATGCCTCCACACAATCATGCATAGCCAGCATGATGTGGTGCCAAGACTGCACATGGCAAGATATCCTGCCTGCACCTGAAAGTCTCCTGCCAAGATGGGAAGTCCTGGAGATACGCAGATCATCCAGAGGCATCAGGACCAGGTCAGAGATTGTCTGCCTCCTTTCCCCAGCACCCTGAAGCCTCGGAAGACTCAGAAGTCCCAACAGATGACAAGACAGTAACAGAATTCCCTGAAAGTATTTGGGTACTGTCTGAAGCTGTAGCTAGCCACATGAGTTGGGAGATATTTTGTGAGTAAATACTTAAACCTCTTGTAATTCACCATTGCCTTCTGCTGTAAGCAGAAAGGAGCTCCTTGAGTCCATCTAGAGGGCAAGCAGCATATTGACCACAAGTGGTACATTGACCACAGGAACCTTCTCTTCCAATTCAATTAATGTTATATACTATTGTTAGTTATTTCTAGATCCTGTGTTATTATCTATAGAAAGTTTCCAGAACTGTACAAAGAACCTTATTTCTAGATCCTGTGTTATTATCTATAGAAAGTTTCCAGAACTGTACAAAGAACCAAGTATTATTAAAATTAGTGGTCAGAGTGGCAAGAGTCCTGAATATTCAATATTAATGAACAATATAAATCTTTGAAAATCTTGCATCAATTAATTACCCCTCCAAAACAGGATGTAACTGAAAACAGATATTTTTACACACAGGTATGTGTATTCGTGAATCCCCTGCTAGATCTTTTGTTCAATATTATGTCAAAAAATAGGCCTTTCTAAGAATAAAAAAAATAGCCTTAAAAATGTTTTTCAGCAAACCTGAGCCTATGCAGGCATTGATCCTACTACCTTTAAAAGTTTGAGAAGATGAAATCTTAATGCTTTGGAGGTGGTATTTCTGTTCCAAGTACAATTATCTTGTTACAAACAGATATTTCAAGTGACTGTTGCCTAAGGGCTTTTGTTTCACTCGATGGGTATATGTTCTTTATTATTCTACTGCCACTTCTTCACCTGTACCTACATGATTAGTTTTTCTCAGCACAGGGGCACTGAGGAGAAGTTTGACCTGTTGTTCAGTGGTGAGCAAAGATTTCCTTTAGTCTGAAGACAACAAACAATTTTTCTCTTGACCTTATGCCAGAGGTTTACATGTCAGTTAGCATTTGGTTTTGAAATGAGATTTACTCTTTTTACAATCTCACTTAGGACATTCCTAGTGTTCTGTATAAACAATACAGAGTAGCTGTTTACTTAAGGAATGGTTTTAACATCTTATCCTCCTGATCCAGTTCCAAGTGACTTAAAAAATATAGTCTTGAGTGTTATTTTACTGTAGCTCTATCAGAAAAGCAGTTTATTCTGAGCTTTTGTTTTGTTGTTTATTTTTAACCTGACTATGTTTTGGCTTGGTTTTATTATTAGAATTGTTTGAGACTAAATGATCCTTTATGAGTCATTGTACTGAGTCTGTCTGAGTTGGAGTTAATCTTCCTCATGGCAGCCCTCCTATTGCCATACTTTATATTGGTAGCTAAAAGGGTGCTGATAACACACCAGCATTTTGGCTACTGCTGAGCAGTGCTCATGCACCATCAACATTTCTGCCTCACCAGTAGGTCGGGACCTTGAGAGGGCACATATCCAGGTCAGTTGACCCAAACTGATCTTCCATGAGATATTCCATGCCATGTAATGGCTGCTCAGAGATCAAAGCCAAGGAAAAATACAAAGGGGGACATTCCTTATTGCCATGCTGGGCTTCATGTACTGAAGCCATTCTCCCCAGGAAGTGGTTGGTTATTGTCTGCTGATGTGAATTAGAGAGTAAATATTTTGCTTTCCTTTTCTTCCATGCACAGGATTTACTTTTGCTTTATTAAACTGCCTTGTGATGGTTTGGGAGTTACCTGCGCCCCTACCACAATGAAGTCAGCCAGACTAGACTCAGCTGGCTGGAAGTTAAGGAATGAAGCTTCATATTCACAGCTTAGCACAATATACAAGCAGATATTTACAATGTATTACAAGATTTACAGTTATATACAGAAATATACAAGTTAAAAGTAATACAGAAACACAATACCCCTCCCAGAAATCAGTCTCCAGGAGGGGTTCCCAGCCACACTTCCACCTTCTTTCCACCCTTCCACTTTATTCCAGAGCCTGCCTTACGTGCAAGGTGAGTTTGGAGGATCAGCAAGGGAGGTTAGAAGCAGAATGATTAGTTGGGTTACACAGCAGCAAAAGCCCAGGGAGCAAAACACAGATAGCAACTCTGACAGACAGAGACACTGTCTTATCTATGTTTGTGTCTTTGTTTCTATACATCTCAGAGAATCTATGAGTGAAGTAGACATCACTGTTGTTTCCTTTTCACAGCCTATAATCTAATTTCTCTCATTAAAATATTCCAATTAACTTCAAACCAGCACATGCTTTTATCTTGACCCATGATATTTTTCCATCTTACTTTCTTTTGGCCTCTACCCCAACTCTATCCTGTTGAGGAGGGGACTGATAGAACAGCTTGGTAGGAATCTTGCTTTCAGCCGAGGTCAGCCCACCACAGCCCTACCATGGATCACCATGGTCTGCAGAGGAATCTCTGCTCTGGTGCCTGCAACATCTCTTCTCTTTCCTTTTTTAGTGATCTTCTTGTCTGCAGTGTTGTTTCTCCTACATATTCTTGCTCCTCTCTCCAGCTGCTCCAGCTGCATAGCAACTTCTTTGACTTCTGGTTATTACAAAGGCACTACAACTGCCACAAATGGGCTTAGCCTCGGCCAGAAGCAGGTCCTTCATGGAGCTGGCTAGTGTTGGCTTTATTTGACATAGAGGAAGTTTTTAGCAACTTCTTACGGAAGCCCTGCCACTACTGAAACCTTGCCATACAAACCAGATTAAAAAGACTGGTATGTTTTCAGTAAGGGTTTGAGGTTGGGTTTTGTTTGTTTGCTTGTTTGTTTGTTTCAGCTGGTAGGTCCAAAACCACAGCTTCGTTGTCAAGATGAAAATGAAATCCTGATACAACCCACTCTTGATGGATGATCTTCTGGGTATATACCATTTTCCTCTATTTCTTCTTCACGATTTAGACTCATTGCCTGCACAGAATCACAGAAACATTCTGTGTTCCAACATTCAGGTTGGAAAAGTCCTTCAGGATCATTAAGCCAAACTGATAACCCTACTCCACAAAGTTCACCCCTAAACCATATCCCCAAGAACCGCATCTAAATGACCTTTAAATACATCCAGGGTTAGTGACTCCAGTCTCCAAGCTGAAAACTGCATGTCTTTGATGCACCTCTGCAGGCGGCCAGTTGACTTTATTCTAATGAACTATATAAGAAGTACTTACTAAAATGTATGCTAAATGTATTGTCAAGTCATATTCCAAATTTCACTTTCTTCGGTATTTACAGTCCTGTTAAAAATCAAACCACAGATTTTCAAACAGGTTTATAATATTTTTATACTTTTGCTGGTGCTTTGGGTCCCAAATTTATTGGGTATTTACATACTGCATACTGAAATTGAAGAGATCAGCTCGTATAGGTTTGCCCCAAAATTTGTAGTGAGAAACACAGGCTCTAAGGCTCTGCTTCATTGCCATGGGAGTCCTGGAGAGCAGAGGTAGGGTCTCATACGGGGGTTTCAACCCATTCCTTTTGAAGCATGTGAATGGGGAACATTTAACAAATGTGAAAGTAGCTGAGTATTTGTGATGGTTTTGGAGTTCCCTGCCCCTTCACGCTGTGAAAATCACCCAGACTAGACTCAACCATCTGGAAGTTAAGGAGTGAAGCTATATTTACAGCTTAGCACAATATACAAGCAGGTACATATACAATATACTTGAATATTGACAGAAATATACAGAAATATCCAAGTTAAAAGTAATATAGAAACACAAAACCCCTCCCAGAAATCAGAGTCCCCAGGAGGGGGACTCCTAGGTGCCCCAGGAGGGGCTTCCAACCACCCTTCCACCTTCTTTCCACCCTTCCACCTTTCCCCAGGGTCTACCTTACATGTAAAGTGAGTTTGGAGGATTGGCAAGGAGGGTTAGACGCAGAGTGACTAGTTGGGTTACACAGCAGAAGGTGAGAAGACACATGGACTCCAAGAAAGAGAGACTCTCTCTATATTATCTATGTTTATGTCCTTGTTTTTATACAGCCTGAAGAAGAGAAGGCTTCGAGGGGACCTGATAGTAGCCTTCCAGTATCTGAAGGGGGCCTACAGGAAGGCTGGGGAAGGATTATTTACAAGGTCCTGCAATGACAGGACAAGGGGCAATGGGCTTAAACTGGCAGAGGGGAGATTTAGACTGGATGTTAGGAGGAAGTTCTTTACAGTGAGGGTGGTGAGACACTGGAACAGGTTGCCCAGGGAGGTTGTGGATGCTCCCTCCCTGGATGTGTTCAAGGCCAGATTGGATGAGGCCTTGAGTGAGCTGTACTAGTGGGAGGTGTCCCTGCCTATGGCAGGGGGTTGGAACTAGATGATCCTTGAGGTCCCTTCCAACCTTACCATTCTATGATTCTATGATTCTATGACCTCAGCAAGCCTGTGAGTGAAGTTGACATCACCATTGTTTTCTTTTCACAGCCTATAATCTAATTTCTCTCATGAAAATATTCCAATTAGCCTGAAACCAGCACAGTATTCGTGTTAAAAGAACAATGGAAAGAACTGTTTGGGTTAATTTCTGCAGACTCTTCAATATTAGCATTTATGAGGAAGAGACTCAGAACTGTGTTTGAGATCAACCTCAGAATACTCTTACTTCTAAGATGATGACTACAAATTAAAGGGTTGCTAGCTCAGCCAGCACCTATGAGAAGATGAGATGGACACAATCTCAGCTGCAGTGTTGAAGCTCCCAACTGGAATTGAATCATGACTTCATGAGGTGAAATGAGGGGGAGACTGCATTATAAAATGAACTAGAAACTTCATGCTGTAACAGAAAAAAAAACCCTTTTTTTTTTTTTTTTTCCCTTCAGGGCTGCTGTGTAGAGAGTGCACTGATGACACTGTAGCATTATTTAAGTGGAAAACATTCTACAAATGTGTGATGAAAAAGCTAAAATCACCCTCTCAGATATTTTGAAAATAGCTGTCAGTAAATATTTGCTCTATCAGAGTGTTGAACTTACATTGCTTCTAGCAAAAGATATCACTGTATGATTGTGGAGATTATGTTCTAGTTTAAACAGTCTGGATAGTTCCACTTCATCCTATTCAAAGCCACTGAATCAAAACCACATTATTAGACAGTCTTTTGCTGAGACCAGCAGTTTCTTGTCTATCACTTGAACTCTTTGTATGAATGTTCTTAGAAAACTGAGCTTATCAGAAATAGAGCTATGCATCATGGGTTTCAAAATTATTTTGACCATTTTCGAGAGAGAACAGGAAAAAAAAAGAATCAGACAAGAAGTTAATACTAATGAGCCCTCTAAAGTGATGAGTACAGACAGTCATTGGAACCTTCCAAGTACTCTGTAATAATATAATTTTTCAAGGCCTCATATCAATGTCTACCATTAAAGTACAATTGTTGTGAATTAGACTGTATCATTATGCCATTAAGATTCTATAAATAAAGCTATTATATACAAGTACAGAATGGCTGAAAATTGGATCTCTTCAGTATAGCTTCCTCTGCTATTGACAAAATTGCAAGCCCTTTGGGTACAATTTGATCCTGAAATGCCTTTCTTAGAAAAGAAAAAAAGAAAAGAATTTTTAATGTTTGGAGTCATTGCTAATCTATTTTTGTGGGAAATCTTTTTGATGCCTTTTAGCTTTAGGAATACACTATAACTTGTAAGGTGTGTTAGGAGAAAGAGACAATATGAGGTTTAAGCTTCTAGTTTAGTGTCTTGAGTATTAAGCTCAATGATTATTTTTTCCAGTGGAAGAAAAAAAACCCCAAACCTGTGTATGGTATAATATAGGTGGTCTGTATGCTTGTCATTAATGTCCATTTCATTCCAAAAGGGGCAAGGAATGAGAATGGGTCTTTCTTCCCACTGTTTCAGTTATACATGGTGAAGCTCTTTTTCTGTCTCCTCTAGTTTCAGTTTTCCAGGTTTTCACTTAAAATGTATCACCAAAGGAGACAGAGAATAGAACGGATTGTTAACCATGGTAATTATGGGACTCATTCATTCCTTCTTGCTTCAGTTCTGTCTCTCATTTATCCCAAATGTTGGGCACGGTTTTGCTTATCACTTGTCTTTCAGGAATTGATGTAAAGTATGTCTCAGACTCAGCTTTGCTTTATGAGCTACTCCTCTGTTCCTTTCTGGTTTAGCACTTTGAACATGCCAATTTCCACCTCCAGTTTAGGATGAGGGACAAAAGAGAAGTGCTTTATTTACTCAACACCTTTGTTTTTCTTTTCCTGCTTCAAACCTTCTAATTCCTCATTCATTGAGAAGAAACAATGCATTTGACAAGTCACATAATACAAATAAGAAATAGTGAATGATGAATGGTAAATAGAGGTAGGACTTTACTGTCATTTACCCTAAGACCTCTTTTCACCATTCTGGCAATACAAAAACATCTCAAAGTCAACAAAAGCACCTATTTTGAGGCCCTTTCAGCTGACAGATGGATAGGGGTGGAGGGGAACTTATTATAAATAAATGTAAGCAATAACAAACAAACAAATAACCTCAAAAGAAAAATATTTCAAACCATTTACAAGTATGTATGAATAATATCTGAGAAGCTTGAACTTGTGTTTGGTAAATATTATATGTCACATTTGTCACTAGTAATTTCTCTCAAGCTTACAAAATGATTGAATTTAAACCAAAATTTGAGGGCTTAACAGACCAGACTTGTGATATGAATGAAGCTGGACATTATTTGGAGATGCCACATCTATAAGTACTGTGGACACTTATCCATGAAGTGCTTTGAAGGAGACTGTGTACATAGAAATACAGACAGTCATTTACATCCTTTATACTCACTCAGGAATCAGAGACTATGATGTGGTGTTGCTCTTTAGTCAGAGATAGTGATGGTGCAGGTCTACAGGAATTACTGAAGACTTGTTATAGATCTTGGCTTTAGCAACTGAGTTGGATGCTTTCTTAATTTGGGACTGATAAAAAAAAACCCTTATAAACTATCTCTCATCTGAAGACTTTCACACTATAGCAAGCTTTGTCTTCGTGTATTTGAGAAGAAAGAAGTTGTCACCCTCCATCTAAAATTATGGGAAAACAAGATCCATTCCCCTTCCTCAAAACTGAGTCACTGTCACTTCCTAGAAATATTTAATGATCTGTTTCCTTAGAAAAATTAGAGAACGCATCTGATAGTTTAGCTTTATATACTTTGGGTCACCTACCCTTCTCTTTAAAGCCTTCCGCTTCTCTTCCCAATTGCTTTGATATTCCAGTTTGTTTATAAAAGACAGAAAATGTGTAGTAAAGATTGTATACTGAGTCAAGTACCATGTCCATACCAATTTGTTTAAAATATATGTAAGCATTTTCTTTATTCACCTATTTTGTGCATAAGTCAGTAGTCATGGAGTGCTATAATGTAGCAAGTTTAGTACATTTCCATTAGGAACTATTAAAATGAATGAAAAAGCAGTGAGATCCCTACCTTTGTCCTCTGAGAACATGACTATCCAGCCTTTAGCCCAGCTCAACAGTAGGGAAGGTGTAAGGAATCGTGGAGGTGGGTGCAGGAACAGCACGGGATTAGGTTGTAATCCAAGTATAGGAAGGAAGTAAATCATCTCTGCTATTCTCTCACCCAGTCAGCACAACTGTCTGGCCACCCAAATGACAAGTGCAAAAATGCCTGAGAAAGGCATTCCCTGGGAGCTTGAGCTGGAAGCAGAAAGCAAGAGTTGCCCTTCTATTCTTTAACAGAAAGCACAGCTCTAATATTCTCTAACCCAGTGTAACAAGTTTGATTTTTGTTTACATTTAGAAATATAAGCAATCAAACCACCTCATTTCATCAGTCATATTCCATACCAGTGACCATGTTAGCAGGTTAGCAGCTAGCTCGGTGGTAGAAAGAGACCTATATCACTACATTAAGCACAGTTACAAATGTAAAGGTTGAATTTCACTTTGAAAATGGAATCTGTCCATTAATAACTCAAACCAGGTTTTTTTTTCCCCTAAAACTAAATAAATGGATTCTATGAAATAGTTTCTTTCATCTGTGTGGTTATTTTTTATTTCCATCCCCCCTNTGTTGTAACACACTTGCCATTAACAGTTCTGGACAAGATAATGAGCCCCTAGCAAACCATAGAAAGTAGTTATTCATGTGAACTGAAGCACTGTCTCCATTGGTCATAGAGTTCAGCCTAGACCTAAACTGTCAGAGCACAAGTAAAAGTCTCTGGTCTCGAAGAATCCACCATAGAAATGTGAGACCAGCGTGGTGCACTTGAGAAAACTGCCACATTGTTGTAATGATCTGGAGGTTTTTTACAATTCCTGTAATAAGAGTGGTGATCCTTGAGAGGTAGCATTTCCTCACGCATGCCTTAGTAGAAAAATATCTAGCATAAGAATGCAATATCATTATAAGATATTTCTGATGTCTTATCTTTCAGTTCACTCTTTGTGTTTTGCGGATAAAGTTGTAAAGGAAGATGGTAATAAGAGTTCTGGTTGAGCAGTTTAATTACGTTTTAGATGAGTCCCCTGTAGTGATAACACTCCAGTTTCTTCTGTCTTTGACACAAGACTCATCTGGGGACTGGAGGAGAGGGGAAAGAGGAAAATTAATCCTGCCAAATAATTCTAAACAGAGTAAAGAAATGCAATGTCTGCTTTCTCTCCCAGTTCGTACCACAGAAAACTCATCTTTGTTTTGAGAGTGGAACATGCCAGGTCAAATTGGTACTTATCATCCTTCTTGGCAAGTAAAACATCATCAGTGGTGATGTGTTTAATTGAAACTGATTCATGTGGTGCCAGCAGACTTCCTGTAGAAGTCAGTTTTGCAAAAGCAAGTAAGAAGGATGAGTTCAATGAAAAAGGGAACAAACCAATTACAGAGGTCAAACTGAACCATAAACCAAATTTAAACTAAATTCTTCTGAGTTAAAACATCTGGCATCCAGACCCTGTCAATGCAACATATTCTGCTTCTTATAGACACCTGCTGCTGGCCAGTGCCAGGAACACTGCTGTGGGGTTTTGTTCTGACCCTGTATAGCTGGTTTTGTGTTCTTAAAGATTGACCACAATCAGAGCTGTATTGTCCTAATATCCGAAGTCAGACATGACTAAATTAGTTCTTCTCTACTTTCAGAAAATTCTCTTTGTTTTGTAGTGCAGTGAAGCAAAAGCACCAAAACTATTGCTTAAAAAAAAATCAAACGAGACCTACAGCTGAGGCAAGGACAAATTATTTCAATAGGCAAGGGATTGTTTGAGCCTGCATTTCTGTTTTGAAATCTCAGTCCTTTTGCTTCAGATCTTGACATGCAGCCACGATATTTTCCAAAGGATTTGAACAGTCACACAATTACGCACACAGCCTGCATGTGTGCACACATCAGCCCCCCAGTGGTGATTTTCAGTTGGATTTTTTATTCTTTGTTCTTGTATTTTGAGTGTGAATTAAAACAAATTCTTATTTTGTGCTTTGTTTTCAAAAGCTTGCCTACAGTTTTCCTTGGCTTTTGTCTTCCCCTTTTATCATTTCAGCAATTGCACATGAAATGAAGAAAAGAAAGATCAAGAAAATGATAGAAGGTTTGGAAATCAAGATCTGTGAGGGGAGAAAAAGGTTAATAAGATAAGTGGGATGTTCAATCTAAAGAAAAGGAGACTTAGGAAAAGCATGATAGCTCTCTGCAGATATGTAAAGGGACAAGGGAAATTATTCTCGTTAGTCACCCAAGACAGAGCAATATGCTTGAGCTGTTGCAAGAAAAATGTAGGTTAAATATTGTGAAAAACTTTGAAACTATAAAAAACAGATAGACAATGAAAGGAGTACCAAAGGATGGTAGGGAGTCACTGTCCCCAGAGATATTCAATGTGAAATAGTTACTCTCTATTAGAGAGCATATTGGTCCAAACAAATTAAAAGAAGAGATTAAATGGAGATTAAAAGGAGAGATTAAATGGTAGATGACCTAGCAAAAGTCTTTTTTTTTTGACTCAAATGATTCTAAGGACAAAAGAATATGTTTGAAGAAATGTAAAACACAATGAGACAAGAAGACAAATGCATATAAAGCAGCAAAAAGACAAAAAATGGAGAGATGGATTTTAAAAGTTATTGTGTTTAACATCAAAAGAAATTAAAGCTTTACACTTTTAATAATAAAAAATAAACAAACCAGACATACTTTGTTAGTATCATTAAGCTTAAATGTTGCAAACAGTTTTTAATACTTGCAAATACACATATCAAGAATAATCTTTGTGGACTCACTTGCCTATGAAAGCAAGTGTGAGCACACTGAGTGCAATCCAGAGCTTCTGTAACCTTGCACATTCCTATTTTGACGTACACATCCCAGCAGAGGCTTGTTGATAGAAGAGTACAGTGTTAATGAGTGATTATAGGATGCTCTGTGATTATTATCTAAAAACTGCACCCCACTTTCACATTTACCAGGATGAGGGATGAGAGAGGTGACTAATTACTTTTGTGTGGACTTGAGTGTATTGGAATCCCTGTGTCTCACGTGTCAGATCTCCCTTTGCTTGAGATTACACATTGAGAAGACAAGTGCGTTTTGCACTGTAGCACCACAGAGCAGGAGGAGATGATTTTCTTCAGTATATGTATTTACACAAGAGATATCCCAGATTTTCAAGTCTGTCATCCAGTGACTGCTCTGCAAAGATCCCTTGTATGTTTGGGCTGGTGACTTCAAGCATCTGTAAAACCTGAGAAGTTTTTGGGTCTGCTTGCTTCTTAAATAATTTTAAAATAATTTCTCTGCTATTTCTGTCACAATATCTTTCTTTTTTATGATTTTCCCACAGAGGATAGAGGGAGTATGTAGACATTGCACCAGGCATGAATATTGGCTGGTGGGCTGTATGAACCCAGTGGTTATGACAGAAAAACCATCTGCCACCAGCCTGGCCTTAGCACAATACTGTAGTGAACGACTTGAGGTGTAATATTCCCTATAACTCTCAGATAAATGGCTTTATATTTATGAACCGGACTGAAGAACAAGCAAATGGACCTTGTTTAGCTTCTGTTGTAGTTTGGCTGATCACATAACTCCCTGCTCCACCTCCTCCCCACAAGAGGATTGGAAAGAGGATTGGAAGGAGAGAAATTTGAACCAAAATGCAAACCCTTGCAGACTGAATAAGGACAGCTCTTCTGAATCAGACAGTGGTATTATATTATTTCAGCTATTTTATTTCTGCTAGCAATTACACTTCTTATCTTGCTCATTCTTTGACTCACTGCACAGTTTTTTGGGTTTTTTTTATTCCTGCAATGAAGTATGATGCTAGCGTACTCATACCAGAAAAACCTTCAAATGCTGATAAAGGGAGTAAATGAGATATTGCATATATGGATATTATTGAAGGAAAATCCAGCCAGTTATACAGTTATCTATCATTTCTATTTAGATGAATGCAACCATCAAAGCATAAATTCAGAAATTAGGTGATTCCTGGGTATTTCCATGGCTTCTCAAAGTATCATGACATTGTCTTTTCTCTGAACCATTCAGTACTTCTATTATTGTGGAATGAAGTAGTATAGAAATTATTTTCTGTTGTGCTGACATTTTATAAAGTGTTGGTTACTTTTCTGAAAATGTCGATTGTTATTTATTTAGCATAAGGTATTTTGTTCTTCCTCTTTGGTCTGGCTTTTCTTCAGCCAGATTTCACAAAATGAAGTCTAAACTCTTTAAAATGCTGAGATTTTCCTGCAACAAGGTCATTGAGGCAGTACTATTAGTTGATACCCAGAGGAAATCAGTCATTCATTTCTGACCGTCAATTTTTTCTTATTATTAATAAAGGTAATTTACAAATATTTTTTTCCTAGACAAACATAATTGAAACATTTAATGTACTTTATACCTTTGAAATTTAGTCTTGTAAAAACTAAAACCTATTTCCACATCTCACTAAAGTAATGAAAATAAGACTTGAGGAAAATGCTGTCAGGAGGGAAGGCTGACATTCTTTTCAGTTGAGATTTAAGACCTAATATGATTTTATATTTAGATATATGACCAAATATGTTTTTGTATTTATAGATATATTTTTACATGTTAATATATTTTCTTAACACTTTTGTTTTGGAGATCCTAAGTACATCCGTTAACACAACAGAGATTTACATTCGGAAAATTCAATTATTTGTGTTAACCCAATTCATAGTAAATGCTATCTTTTCTTTTACTGTTCATGCAAAGTGCTAGTTTTGACTTTAAAAATATACATATTTATGTCTTAGATTTAACTACATCACTAGCTTAATAACTCCCTTGAGATTTGTTTTATGTAATGCTATTTATCTGAAGATATACATAGCATTCTTCTCAAAGAGTGAAGGTGACACAAGACCCCCAAAGACATAGAACCAAGGACCTCAATTTACATAACCAAATCCTTTCCTCTCAAACTTAAATCCTTAAAACACAATTTATTTAATCCCTGCCATAGTCAAACACACTGAGCGTGTGGAACAATACGTCAAAATCATTAGCACAAAACCTTAAAATAGTGTATTGAATTTGTATAAAACAGTCAAATCCTTTGAGAATTTAGGTGTCACATCTAGACTTTCTGAAGGAAGCATTGTTTTAAAAGTTGGTACCAAAATGATATTGCTGGTTCTTGTTTCTGAGTCCTGTAACATAATGTGCTTCTAGTAATACTTTAAAAAAAAAATCATAAAGGGGAAAGTAGAAGGCTTCCAGAGGTGATTTTCTTGTCGAAAATGTTGACTACTCTGCAGCTGTATATGTGAATTATACTCTTACAGTATATTCAAGCTAATTCTACACTGTCACAACTGCATGTTACCTTGTAGTTGCAGGTCAAGCACTGTGAAGAGTTTCGTGCGGTTTGCTGCATCTCTCCAGATCTATTAAAGTACCAGGAAATTAGAGATAGTCTTTTTTTATATCTAACCCAAAGGCCTGCTGATTGTTTAAGTGCTTGAATGAAACAAGTGGAATGGAATAAAATGAAGTTTTCCAAGTTCAAATCTTGGGGAAGATACATCTATCTGTTAAACCTCATAGTCATATGCATCACTTTGTGATGCAGTGAGAGAATACACGTTAGTTTACACTTGTAAACTAATCCCTTAAGATAATCTATTCATGCTACAAATTAGGAGCTCCTGCTCTGTTACTGTGCCTATCTCTGAATTTCTGTCTCTAGGAGACGAATCTTTCATCCTAGGATAAAACTTTCTAGAACACTTCACTTTCACTATCAGATAATTCATCATCACGTAAGAGCCTAAATCCCAAAGGCTTAAGATCTTGTCTTGTTTGCGTGATCTTTGGAAATGGATTTGGAAGTCTATTTTTTTCTGAAATCCATTGGTAAATTTTCCTCCTGACCTCTATCAGGACTGTTCACGTGAAATAATGCATTTTTAAAGTTAGTTCTGACATTAAGAGTCTGGCCAAAAAATGATGCGAGAATAGGTTTGTTGCAGTAGTTACTGTGATTTGGCTTACTGAAAGACGTGCCATGCTTTTAAGCGTCTAGATTCCATAGTGCTCTAGTAACCATGAATCCACATTTAAACTGGATTGGTGATCCAGGTAATCTAAAGAAAGGGGTTTTTTGAGGGGTTTGCATGTTGGCAAGTTTAACAGCTTGTTTCTTTCCACAGGCCTATTTTTGTGGAAAGCTGGAGCTGATTCATCATTGCATTATTCTAATATTATGCTGACATAACCCCATTTTCTGTAATAGAATTTCTCTTATATAAAGCAGAAGTGATATGTAGTGAGGTAAAAGCTACATTTTCAAACTGGCAGAGTCAAACCCAACGAGCTTGATGTTGTTTTCAGTACTACTTTGTAGCTCAAGAGAAGCTATGTGCCAATGTCAATACTAACATAATAAGCATTATGCAAGCGATAGACCTTGTAACTGTCTCCTTTTTAAAAACAGATTCCCTTTTGACACAATGGATGCTTCTACCTTTCACTTCATCCTCATGAGTAGTGTAACTTAGAGCTTGGAGAGTCAAGTGTCTGAAATTGCTTCTTCCCAGGAGCATAATTTAACCAGCAGGTTAGCACTTACGAAGTAGGCAACATTATTATGCTTTTCAAGGAGTTGGTGCCAAACATGGACACTTTGTCAGATATGAAATTGTAAATACTAGGAAGTTCTCCATAACAGTTAGAAACATGCCTTATGAATTTAAGTGCTTCCTGAAATTGTTAGATCACAGCTTTTGGCTTGGCAACCTCAAGACAGCCCGAGTTCTTATTTCAGATTCTAGTTCTGCCTATGCGGTTTCTATATAATAGCTGGAGGTGGCTAACAGCCTAACTGTGAGACAGCATTTACTGCTTTTAAATGTGTATTTTGTCTGTTTGCAGACTTATGAAAAAAAGGGAAATGGTGAGTTTAACAGAGGGCAAATGTGGTCTGACTTGCTTTTAGCAAGTGTAGCAACCAAGATGTTTTTCGTTATTTTTCAGTCTCTAAAATAATGAAATGACAAACACGAAGATACCACTTCGCAGGCCTCAGAGCTCGGGTTACTGATGCTGCGATAGGAACAAATAAAATTTTCCTGGTTGCTGAAAAGTTTATAAAGCTTTGCATCTTGCATCATATGGACTAATTAGAAAATAACATATGCAGGTACTGTTCAGATTGACTGGCATTCCCTCATTTACATGGAAAGGCAAATAAAATCTGCTTTTAAGAAAACACAGTGTTTTCCTAGATTCGTGTGGCAGCCACTCAACTTATTTCATTTCTTCACAAAATACGAACTTCAGCATTTCATTTTTTATCTTTTATCATTAGACTCCTACAGCTTTAAAATGATTTTCCCCCTAGAAAATGCAAATCTATTCCTTTGTAGTGAAAACTGTATTATACATGCAGCATGTAACTTTCAAAACTTTAGTTAGAAGCAGCAAAGCAAGCTGTCAGACATTTCAGTAATTGAATTTCCTTGAGAACTGCCTTGGTTTGTCAGCGCTGACTTTGCTGTCAAAAGAAAAGAGAATAGCCAGGGAATTAATCTAAGATAACACAGGGGGTATTTTGATAATGCCAAGACACAAACATTAAGTGTTTTCTCTGGAGATGTTTTGAGGTAGGGTTCTCCACCCCAATCCAGGCAGGTTCATTTTAGCCTAGAGTCATTATTATCTTGTGCAGAGTTCTGAGAATTAACTAATGACCTATCAAACTGCAGTACAAAGGATCCTTTCTTCCTGCATTAAGATGCACAATATCATTGCTTAAAAGGCCCAATATACCCTTTGTCAATTACTTCATAAGTGCAATTCATCTTTTACTGCTTCCGCACTTGGATGGCTTGTAAAATGTTTAGTGGTTAATCAGTCTGGAAGGAAGTCCAACTTATACAAAACGAACCAGTGGGAAAAAATAACCATAAAATTAATGGCTTACTCACTGGCCCTTATTTTAGAGGAAAATGTTAATCAGACTTTGTTGGAATTTGTACCTTTGACTAGAAGGTACAACTCCGCCTGTTTTATAATCAGTTTTAGAAATATTCGTTTCTGGGTTTTCCCCTTTGCTCTATGCTTTCCTCCAAAAGACTTGAATATATTAGGAAGAGATTGACAGCTCTCTTAACAATTGCATCCAGTCCTCTAGCTAAAGGGAAACACAGGGCTAGCCTGTACTATATCATTTGTACTCTGTTGGAATCCACCTGGCATAAAACTGTTTTAAAAAAATTATAAAATATGTACTTTTCTTGGTATCAGTTGGAATATAGATAATTCTCTTATTCTCAGTATCCTGTTTCTTAGTAGATAGAAACAGTATCCTGTTTCTTAGTAGATAGAGCAGTGCTGTGGTTTGGATTTGGTATGAGATTTGGTATAAGAAGAATACTGATAATACACTGATTTTTTTAGTTGTTGCTAAGATCTCGAGGACTTTTCATCTTTCTATGTCTTTCTAGTGTGCAGGAGCACAAGAAATTGGGAGGGAGCAATGGACCAAAACTGGTCAATGGAACATTTCACATCATACAAGATTGTGCTCAGTATATAAACATGAGTTAGCAGGGAGGCTGGGTCTGTCTTTTCTGGGGCCTCTCCCAGGTCTACAGTTTCAGGATTTTCTCTCCTGCAGTTGTTTTCTGGGAATGGGCTAGGGTTTTGGTGGGTTTTGAGCAATTGCATTGCTCATTTGTATATTCTTGTTATTTTTATAATTATTAATTTTAATTAATTTATTTCAAGTATTAAACTGTTTTTATTTCAACCTACATGTCTTCTCACCACTATCCCTACGATTCTCTCCCATGTTCCTCAGGGTGGGAAAAAATGACCTAGTGACTGTATGGTGTTTGACTGCCAGCTGGGTTTAAAGTATGACAATAGTACTGTAAATTTAAAAAAAAAGAAAAAAGAAAAATGAAAAAAAAAGAAAAAAAGAAAAAAAGAGCAATATTTGAGTTGTGAGACTATCATTAGTAGATAAATCCTGGAAAAGATAGAATTGTATAGGGAACACATTACTGTATTTATAGATATGTCTTTATACTGGCAAAGGATATTCCAAAATAATCATGTACCAGGTACAACCTAGACAGAGAACACACATCCCATTTTGGGTTGGTCATAAGAACGATTAGGAAAAGCAAGCTTTCTTGCTGCTGAAATGGATAAAATCTTGCTTATGCAAATTCTTTGCATATTTTGGCAATTGGTCTGCGGTTTTTTTTGAAAAAAATAGTAGTTGGGCTTTTGTTGTTCTTTTTGCAGGCAATTTGCCCTTCATTTCAGAGCATATCACCTGCAGAACACCATTTTATAATTTGTTCAAAACACTGTATACCGCAGCACTGTTGGTTAACCCTGTGCTGGGTCTGACAAGATACTGTGAGTAATTAAATCTAGCCTTTTAGTGTTGTATCTTCATTGAACCAAAAGCTTAATAAAAAATAACAGGTAAAAAAAGCCAGCTATTATATTACACCCATATAAAGTCATTCTTTTTTTTCTCCTGACACCTGGAGCTGCAATGGTTTTCCTTTCAGAAAATAAGTGTGATCATATAGTTTTCCTCATATAGTTGTCTCATAATAATAATTCTGTGTGCTTTCCCTTGAGTATGTAACAGAAAAATAATTCACTCTGCGAATGGTGCCGCATCTCACTGATGCAAGTGCTCTTCAGGTTCATGCAACAATACCCTGTACAAGCTCACAGGCTTTTCAGATTCTTTTAGAAATATACTGCATGTGGCTGAGAAGGCCATGAAAATATATTCTGTAAATATCCAGTGTTCCAGGTGCGAGTGAATGTCCTTTGAAAAAGTTCCTCTTTAAGGTTTTGTTCCTTGTTAGATCGACTATGTAAAGACATTCAACTCCATCAGTGATACTTTAGGACATTACCTCTGGCCTCCAGCTGCCATTTCAGAAGGACATGAATCTCATACAAGTCCTATATCGTATCCATCACAGTGATCTTGGGTAAACCACGACATCTCAAGTGATGCTAGACTAAATATGAAATTGAGACAACTGATGTTATGTGTCAGAGGAGCTCAGTCCAATGACTCAATCTTGAACTGCACATTTTCCCTGCCAATACACAATATAAAACTTAAGCCAGAATTAATATACCATGCAGTTTATCATATAAACAGTGGTCAGTTAGGTCTTGAAGGATTTATCTTTGGACCTGCAGAAATCACTTGAAGCACTGCCACTATCACCATAATACCACCACAAGCATGCACTTGTCTTGTTTGTTCCTATTCCTGAGCCTCCCTGTTTCAATGCTTGGTTCTTGCATAACATTTTTCAGCTGAAGCAGCATCCCTCACTTTGCACCCTTCTCACTCATTTGTCTGTGATAAGCCTATATAGGATGAAAAATTCATGTAAGAACTTTTAAGATGACTGCTGTGTATGGCCATCATTTCTCATCTAATGACTCCAACATCATATCCTTACAATGGTAGCAGCTCCCATAAAATGCCTACCTTATCTATGACAGGATATGTTAGGAAGATACATCCTGACCTCAATTTCTAATACCACCAGAATTCTTGACTCTGTATTTCCATTTATGAAAGTGCTACCAGATACAAAATAATATTCAGATAATACTCTTCTGGAATTTTACAGCAATAAGGGTGTATCAGATGCATTTTGTCCAGTGGTGCTTGTAGGGACAGTACTGTTTTTACACTCTTCCCAAACTGTTTAACAGAGATTATGGGAACTAGCTCCTCCAGACTATACTTAACTGTAAATGAGTTGAAGCTCATATCCTAAAGTAGGACCTACTGTCATACATTACTCTCTAGATTGTAATTCTAGTAAAAGTAGGATACATACATCATCTATTTTTTCTAATCTGTTCCCATAAAAACTGTCTGCAGGAAGTGAGACAAAAGAGCTGAAATAGGATGATACTTGGAACAAAAAAAAGCCTAAACTTTCACATAGCGCCTTTTTGCTATGATAGAAGCAGCAGCCCTTCTTTGATGTGGTCTATATTTTTAAATGTGTGACAAGTGCTAAAATCTTTCCCTATGTCACTGTTCATTCAGGGTAACCTAATCTCTAAGTGAATCTTACCATATTTTATTTTTCTACAGTCTCTAAAAGACCTTCAGATACCTTTTTTTCTTTTTTTCTTAGTTTATCAAGCCAATGTGCAAAAAGAGATATCATTCTTGTTTGGTTTTTTTTTTATAGTTAACTTCATACTGAATTTTCCTCAATATAATCATTAGCAGAGGTAGAGAATAGTATCAAAGACACCTGTGCTTAATTACTGTCTGCAGTATCTCAATTTAAGCCATAGTTCTGTCAGATACAGAATATTGCTCTGTTCCAACTCCAAGCAGAATGGTAAGGTTTATTAGGGATTTCTTGGTGGGTTTGTTTTGTGGGGTTTTTTTCCTCTATTTGAGGGTGGAGGCGATGGTATTTTTTAAAAGTTGTTAGATACACTTCAGGATGGATTCAATTTTGCTCTGTTTTAGGTAACAGTGCTTGGAAATCTAGTTTTTCAATTTGCCTATCATATTTTTAGCTAAAAATTCCCTCTTTACTCTTTCCAAAGTATTTATCAAGCCCTTTTTGAAAACGGTTTCCACTCAAGTTATCTATTGCTGACTTATTAATAAAGACATGTCTTTTTACTTTTCATGTCTAAATTATTTGTATTATATATACACTGTTATGCACGGTATATATATCCACTCAAATCTGAGGATAAACCACTGTGATACTGTTCGGAACTGCCCATTGTCAAATCCTGTTCTCTTTATATGGCTGAATAAAATGGTCTTTGAATTTCCATTATCTGTCTTCCACAATTGTGACAATCTGGTCTCTGGTGGAGCTTCAACTCCTTGGTTTTTATTTCCTAGGGTGTTATCATGGAGCGTTTAAGCTACAACTAAAGATTTGACAACATCTCCAGCCAGATGTCCCTAGTCAACTGGTACTGCAAGCAGGGCAGCTGTCACAGCATGGACCTCAACATGGACATAGCTACCTGGTATTCAAACTACTTGGAATAATCTGAGTTGTATTTAGATTTCAGAGAGCACTATATCCCACAGAGTGAAAATGTCAGCTGACAGCCTCTGTTGTAATTAACAGAAATTTGAGTTCTTGAAACAATAGTCTTTGACCAGAAGTAAGGAGATTTCACCTTGAAATTAGGAGTATGCATGAGTGAATTTTCAATGAATAAATAGCATTTAATTTCTATGTTCATATATAAAACTTCATATGATGTCCTATTGAGTTCCTCTGTAACTAGTTGCAGTATTTTCTTTTAAAGATGAAAACTTGCATAGATAGCAGTATGCTATTTTTATTTTCATGATATTCTAAGGAAATATCTACAATGTACATGGGACAAAGTGACATGGTCAACAAGAGTTTTGCAAGTCTATTTAACAAAAACCATCTAGATAGCTAGATCTTAGAAACTAGATAGCTAGATCTTGGAAACTATTTTGAACATAAATTTAATTTAAAAAAACCAAAACAAAACCAAAACCCAAAACAAAACCAAACCAACAAATATCTACTCCCTTACATTTCTAACTGTGGTAATTCCTTACTGTCTATTTTGCTTACACCACAACATAAGAGGCTATCAGTCAGTAATTTCAGTATATTTTGAAGCTTGTGTTATTACCTTCAGAACTTTTCTGTGTGCCTGTAATAAAATCTAGAAAACTTCCCCATTCTTTGTCAGAATGATCTCTTATGGTAAGGATTTGTAAGTCTAGTCCTTTTTAGAGAACAGTTTCTAAGTGTACATAACAACACGTAGGTATGATATACCTCTATAATTAAGGTGGGTTTCTGTTTTTACATAAAATACAGTCTTCCTGTGAATTTATACTGCCAAACCATTTGACAGAATAATTATGTGATGCAGTACACTTTTGCACTATCCTTATGTGCTTTCCTTCACATTTTCATGACTGAAAGGAACTGACAGGACAGACTGAAAACTTAATTTACTTTGAGAGGGGAAATATTGGTTTTGATGCTCCTATTATTTTTTTTCTTCTTTTTTTCCTTTCTTTCATTTCTACTTGCTTTACAAAATCTGGCAATCTGCAATGAGATTCCCAACCAACAGTATAAATTACAGAGACCTAAAAGTATTCAGGCCTGCAAAGAAGTACAATTTTTTTTCCTGGAATTCCTAGATTCATCCTTAGAGTCTTTCATGGTGAAACTCAAAGTATTAAGATAGTTTTTGTTTTAATTCTTTCTCAGGATTAGTTTTAGATGTGTGTATTACTAGGATGGCTACTCCATCCTCTGGCTTTCACAGAGTTCCCACATGAACACCTTTCTGATTGATTTCAATTGTACTTCTAACACTGTTGCATGAACTCTTTTTGATCCCTTTATCTCTGTAGTAGTTTTACACTCTTTACCTGTAAAGACTAATCTAAGGATAGTACCATCCTCTCTGGCACAGGCTCATGCCAATAAATAATTTACTTTCCCTGCAGACTTTTGATCCTGTTTGATTGCACCCTGGTGGTCTACAGGATCCACAGTCTTGCTTGTAGGACTCTTTTGATATATTTGAAGAGTTTTTGATATTTCTATTCTTAAATCTTCCCTATTTTTTTTTTTAACTGGCCTGTCCAAAATGATTGTTCAGAAACAATATAAAAGAAGGGATAAATTACATTGTTGTTACTAAGTAATAAAGCAGCTTCTCTCCCCTCTTTTAGTATTTACATCAAGATTTCTCTATTTTTTTTTTTCCCCTTTTGTACTCCTAGGAACAAATGTATGTTTACAATTGTTTCAGACAACAGAAGAAATTCTTGTTTCTTTAGTATGGTGGAACTTGTTTAGAAAGAAAGACTCGTCCAAAGAAAACTCTAGAATACTTAGGTAAAACACTGAGCTTTATGGTGGGATAATGACTCTGGTACCGATATCACAGTAGGAATGCCTGCAGAGGAATATGGACTTGCTTTTTCTTTAGTGTGTTTTCTTTAGTGTATTTTCCTGGAAAATATACAATATTCTGTTCTAAACCCAAAAATGGTGGAACAAGGTGAGGGGACAAGATGAGAGGGGTGGATTTCTCAAAGTATTTTCTATTGCCCTAACAGGGTAGGGTGAAGGAGATAATACAATTTAATCACAGACTACACTGAGAAGTTGAGCAGGCAAAATCTGTGCCCTGAATTACTGTTTCCAGGATAGAGTAGAAGAAATCCTTCTATCTGAGAAAAGAATAAAGCAGCTTCTCCATGCTAAGGAAAAGTGAATCTGATGAGGAAAACTTTTGAATCACTTCCCCAGTGGTGAGAAACCCACACAGAATTTTCTAAGCAAACCCCAGTCTAACCTATGTGCTAACATGTTCATTAGCTGTCATACAGTAATAAGTAAGGGTAAGCCTTTGCTGGGGGGGCATTGATTGCTTTTTTTTTTTTTTTTTGGTTGGTTGGTTGGTTGGTTGGGTGCCTTTTTTTAAAATTTTTTTTTTTTAAAAGAAAAGCCTAGAAATGAACAAATAATATCTAGTACAAACATTGAAAACAAAACAGTGCGGGTCCTCGTCCTGTAGAACTTACTTTTGTATTATAATGGCTTTAACCAAAGATTTAAGTTTGGAATTGATATAACAGAGTTATTCACAAATCTGTCAGAACACAAAATATTTTCAATTTAGAATAGATGCAATTGTATGTGATGAATGAGTCCATGTAATTAGAGCCAAACCCCTTGGGGAATAATTGCACCTGGGTAGGCACAATCCCAAGCACAAATACAGGCTGGGTGGTGAATGGCTGGAGAGCAGACCTGAGGAAAGGGACCTTGGAGTCTGGG
>VWZE01005837.1:177057-223654 GCA_013396675.1 Eubucco bourcierii
CACCATTCACCACCACTCTCTGGGCTTGGCCCTCCAGGCAGTTCCTAACCCAGCGCAGAGTGTTGGCGTCCAAGCCATGAGCTGACAGCTTAGCCAGCAGTTTGCTGTGGGGGACAGTGTCAAAGGCCCTGCTTGATTTCCTTAGTTATTACCTTTCTGAATTGTAACTAACTCAACTGTCTACATACTAACCACATGTATATAAAGTCCAGGCACTCAAAGGTTTTCAATTAACCCACTGAATTCTGTAGATTTAGTAAACAGTACTACTTTTAAAAAACATCAAGAAATTTCTTGTTGTTGCTTTCTTCATTGTTTGGTGGTTTTATTTGTTTGTTTGGGTTTTGTTGTTGTTTGGGGTTTTTTTTTTGGGGGGAGGGGGCTTTTGGTTGGTGGGTTGGGTTAGTTGGGGTGGTTTCATCTATTTCTTTTTTTACATCTGTGATTACATGAAACGCATCTTTCAAACAATACAGATAAATTCTTTCCCTAATAGAACCTCATGGTTTATATTGTTTTCAATTACAAGAGCTAGAGATTTGGACTCATGCTAAAACTGACCTTTTTTTAGTTCTCATTCGGTAGTCAAGCAAAGTCAGACAATGAATGTGCTCAGAAGCATAGAATTTTTGTCTGATATTGGACTTCAGCATGCATGTTGCTGCTCTGCAGATCTTTCGGTCCAAACTCTTTGCAGTCCAGTGCTGTTTGCTCTTTTAATACTGCCTTTTCCTTTTAGACCTCTTTATTGCTTTGAACTTTTTCCTTGCAGTTTTCATTTCCTGAATGATATTGCAGCTTATCCATCACTCATTTTCAAAAAATATTCTAGCTTGATTAAATATCTTACATTTAGACCTGAAAAAAAGTTTTAAAAAAAAAATAAAAATTCACCAATCACTGGCCACATGATGTTAAAACAGGTTATTAAGTATAGCAAACTTCAATCCACAGTACCATGTACACAAATCATAAAAAGTGGTCACACTGCAGTGACACTGATGGTGTTACAAGCTGCCTGTGTTTTTTATTTTTCAGAGTACTTGAAAGTGGATCAACTTTATAACCCTAACAAACATGCCCTAACTCCTAGAATTCCATTAGATACCTTTTATTTTATTTTTATTTTTTCTTTTCCATTAAGAAAACAGCATTTAAAATAATTGTTGTACTATTTTCTGGTTCTCTGGAATTGTAGCAAAGTTGTGTGCTAAATTCACTGCTACGAGAGTTGTCTGTAGCAAACACAATTCATATCTACGTGCTCATGCAGTACACGTAAACTCTAAAGAATAATCTAAATGCTGTAAGTTTCATGGGTAGATGGTTGCAAAGAGCTTGCAGATCAAAAGCAGTCAGAGTAGAGTCTCTATTTTTAACCCATAATACTAAATTTACTTAGCTTGAAATCACATCTCTCTCTGTGATGCATTTGTTTCACCATAAACCATGAAGTGTTTCCTTTAATTCCTCCCCCAGTAGATGTGCTACATGAACTATTTGGAAATCTTTGGTGAATTAGTATAATGTAAAATAAAATATTTTCTCTTTTATTTCTTGTCTAATATAACTGTTGTCTACTCTTGTGAGAGTTCTACACATGCTTTTATGTAGTGTGTGATAAAGTCAGGATTATGTAGGGGTTTTGAATTTTACTTAATTTTCAACTACCCGATAAATCTGTAAGAGATTTTAAACATATTTTTCTTTTAAAATATGGACTGAAACAGTAAAATGTGGCTTTAGTATACATCTCCTCTGTGACAATCTGGAGTAAATGGGGCAATAAGAGGAG
This sequence comes from Eubucco bourcierii, assembly GCA_013396675.1. Classification (NCBI taxonomy): domain Eukaryota; kingdom Metazoa; phylum Chordata; class Aves; order Piciformes; family Ramphastidae; genus Eubucco; species Eubucco bourcierii. The sequence continues at coordinate 178,853 of VWZE01005837.1, forward strand.
AACAAATAGCAACATTCACTCATTAGATTTTTTTTCTCTCTTATTTATTATGTATGGAAGCAATTCTGAAAGGAAACATATCTGAATTGCAAGGATTTTCTGGGGTCTGTACAGATGCAAAGGAAGATTAGTAGCATTTGTGTGTGCTTTTGCCACAGTTTTGATTCTTTTATGTTTGGGTCCAATTTCTTAAGATTGTAGGTTGACTGCTATGAATCTGGTATAATTTTTAACATACTGAACTATTATGCAAACTATTTGAGGCAGCCATGCCTCCACTCAGTATCTGGAGAGCTTATCTTATCTTCTAGACTAGAAAACAATTGTCTTCTAAGTGATCTGATATTCTATGAAAAGCACGTATCTTAAATTAGAAAAGTAAATAATTCTATTAAGTAAGGCTGTAAGATGTGAAAGATAACATAAAAGCCAGTGATGAATTTAAGCTAACTGAACTGCTGTATATTACTATAAATAAAATCAAAACATACAGAAGTAATAAAATTAATATAATAAAGAATGTTAAAACACAAAAGAAATTCCAGAACAAAGTACTGTGCAGAATACTTGAACTTTTAATGGCAAGCTTAATTTATAAAATGCTGGCACCTCAGATTTTTCTCAGTTGACACAATCTCACATACACTAGCAGTGTGTTGTGAATTTTTTTCCCAATGAGAAGCATTCCAACAAATAGTTTTGGGCACCTTTGGATGAGGCCTTGAGTAACCTGTACTAGTGGGAGGTGTCCCTGCCTATGGCAGGGGGTTGGAACTAGATGATCCTTGAGGTCCCTTCCAACCTTACCATTCTATGATTCTGTGATCACTTTTTTCCTACAAACTGTTATACTCAATTATAGATTTATAATTTAAATTGAACTGTAAAGTTTTCATTGCAGAGACTGTATCTACTAGTTTGTGCAAAAGTTTTCTGTGGTTCCCTCCTAAGTGGGATCACTGGCAAGGCTGCATCATATCGGTGTTGGTAATGTCAACTTTACACAGTTTACATGTAGTTCATAACTTCTTATGACTTGAGTCTGTAGGATTACAATTGAAATGCTACTACTACTTTAACAAATATTGAAATTAAAGGATGCTACTGACTGGAAAAAGCCCACTTCTTCCAAGTGCTGATGTTTCTCATTTAGCACGGAATTTTCTCTCTGAGAATTTGCATGATAAAAGGAAATGATGAATGGATATGGGACTGAAATGTTTGGGAGAGGAGCCTGTGACAGTTTCTTTGAAGCTTCCAGAGTTTATAATGTAAATATGTATTTAGGGGATTATTAATATTCACATATTTTATCCCAAAGGTTTTCTGTAAGGTCAACTATTAAGCAGCTGAAGTATGTGGAAAGAATTGTAAAATGTACATGTGAAAATGTTCAAAGACTTTAGAGAGTCTGTGCTGCAGAACATTTTTATTTTATTTTTAGTATTATATACTATACATCAAATTAGTGTATATAGGTATTATATCATTTAAATACAACACAGGCCCTGACAGTTCTGGAATTTAAGAAATTTTGAACATCTCTATAAAGTAATTTTATTTACAGACTGTCACAGGAATAAAAAAAGGAAAAGATCTCTTTCAAATGAGATTTAAAAACAAGCAAAGCACTATTTCATTATGGTCACCCCCAAAGGTAACTTATTCCTCTAAAGTCTAGCTAAAAGGTCAGTGACTGAACTAGCATATTGACTCCAATGCAAATTGAAGTGCTAAACTAATACTGAAATAAAGACTTCTTCATACAGCTCTTATTTAAAGCCTATCTCAAAATCAGTCTACTTCTTCAGATATCCAAATGCATTTTAGATGTCTTGAAGCACATATTTTTAAAGTCACAAGCTGAGGCAAATGAACAGTGGAATTCTAATTTCCGCTTAAATTATTAATACTATGATATAAAGGCCTCACTATGTGTAATAGCTTTATGAGGCTTACTGACTTTTTAATTTGTTGCATATATTATTAAAATATTGAAAAAAACCTCTTGTTTTTTCTCGGCTAAATATATAAGTGATGTGGAAAATCTAAACGTTGTATTTGAGGTAGAAATTAATTATGCCTATCTTTTTTTTTTTTTTGCATACACCTGTGTTGACCTGAATTTTCATTTCACAGCAAGTCAAGTACAGCTATTCAAAATATTTGGCAGGCATACTGGATTCCACCTCTTCCCGCATCACTGCGTTTTCATGAATGATGATGCAACCATTGCTTATATTATTATAACTTCAATCAGAATTTTTGCTACCTGACAAATACGGATGTCAACTCTAACTAATTAATTTGGTGGTATTATGTCCATTCATATATAACTGAATTACTCATACAGTATGCTGAAGCTACAGAGGCTGTCAAAAAGTGCTTGTCATCTGTAATCACGATTTGTTATTTCCCCTAGAAACCTATTCAATTACACCCGTCAAGAATAAATCAAAAATAACTTCTGGAAAATGAATATTCCTTTGTTTCACTCACTGTGCCTTGAGGAATCTTTATCTCCTTTTTGTCTATATTTCAACAACTTACTTCATAAGGAGGAAATGACAAAGGGCATAGCAGGAAAGGAAAACAAAAAACAATGTTGGATAGCACTCCTTGAGGTAAGTTAGTTGAGAAATCTGAATTATTCATACACCAATAAAGTCACACCTAGGGAAGTGCAAAGTTGCTTATCACAAGGAGAATGAAGGGAATAATTCGATCTGTTTACAAACATCTATAATGCAGCCGTTCACTTAATTCTGCAAACATTTTCTTATCAAATTGCTTCATAGAAAATGAGAAATAAATTGCTTGACTGTATTTATACATTGCTTATATAGCAATTTTCCTTTAGTATTTGTCAAACACTCCAAACAGCCGTAAGTGCACTCTATCTGTCTTAGTTTTGGAGAAAGAACAGCATCACGGCATCACAGTAATGTCAAAGACACATGGTTCCTCAGAGGTTTTAAACAATGAGGTTAGAAGTCTGCATTGTTGTGCTAATCTGCTGGGTAGTCTCACTCAATTAAAATACAAACTTGGAGATATGAAGAACATTTTGAATTTGAAATGCCAGTATTATAATATGAAAAAAAAAAACCCCAAAACCGAAACCCCACATCCTATTGACGTGTAACAAAATACAGTTTAATTATCTAAAAAATGTAACCTCTCCAGTAAGGTGAAATTAGTAATTAATCTTGAGCTGCTACTTCTGAGATTCTTCTACCTTAACTCATGAACTTTTATTTGAAAATACGAGGATATGAAGAACTTTGAACAGTATAATTTGATAAGCAAAAATCCCACAGTCAAGATGCACAATTTTCTTCCACTAAAGATGCGGTTTGTTTCTGGGTGCTGAGAAAATGTGCTATTAGCAACAGTGGAAAAAAACCCCAACACCTTGAGTTCAAAAAATAGAACATTAGTCATATATGTTACTAAGAGCCATTCATTCAAGGAATTGATAATGGTATATAGATTGTTATGATTGTGCCTCAGAAATATTTATATGCTATTTAAATCACCAATGCCAATTTCAAGCAAGAAAAAATAGTGTTCCTTCTGTTTTAAAAGTGCTTGAAATGCTTTTAAATGGAGGGAAAATACAGCATAAAAAAACTGGGTACCCTCCTGCTTCTGGCTGCATGATTAAGACTGTCATTCCAGTTGTCATTGGTTTACACTAAAGAACAGAGATTTCAACAAAAATCTGAGGAAGACATAGCTTGGAACTTGTCAGATGTTACTGGACACCTGTCATCAGGCAACTGAAACAAGCCTCCACTGTTGTTTATGGTAACTGAAATCTTTCCACACTGTTTTGCAGAGGCTTGATTGAGTTGCCTCCACCCACGTGGATCATGATACTTGAGAAATGTTATAAGATCATGGATCTCCTGCAAATATCATGCTGGACCTGTGTGGATGTCTTGGATACTCTGATATGTCTTAGAAAGCACTGTCATCAGGCTGTGGGACGACCTTGGGCAGTACACAACTATATGTTTTACACTGAGGTAGAAATCTCCTTGTATGAACCTAAATATACTGTCTTAATATTATTTATATATATATAATTTATAGATAAAAAAATAGACTACTTATATAGACAAATATAAAAAAGGAACACATAAACATAAATAAGGAGACCAGTGACAAATGGTGCTTCTCAGAGGCCAGTATTGGGATCGGTGCTGTTTAATATCTGTCAGGTGACGGGGCAGAGGGATTGACTGCACCCTCAGCAAGTTTGCCAATGACACCAAGTTGTGTGATGCAGTTAACACACTGGAGGGAAGAGATGCCATCCAGAGGGACTTTGATAGGCTTGAAATACAGGCCTGTACAAACCTCCTGAAGTTCAGTGAAGGCCAAGTGCAAGTTCCTACACTTGAGTTGAGGCAATCTCAACCACGAATACAGGCTAGGCAATGAGCAAATGAAGAGAAGCCCACTTGAGTGGGTCCAGAGGACAACTATTAAGATGATCAAGGACATGGAGCACCTCCCCAAGAGGACAGGCTGAGAGAAGTGGAGTTCAGCCTGGAGAATAAAAAGCTCTGGAGAGACTTTACAGCAGCTGTTCAGTGCTCAAAGGAGGCATACAGCAAAGATGGGGAGGCACTATACAGGGAATGTAGTTGATAAGACAAAGAGTAATATAAAGGGTGAAACAGGGCAGATTTAGATTAAAGGAAGACATACTTTACTGTGGAAGTACTGAGTCACTGGAAGATGCTACCCAGAGAAGTTGTGGGTGTCCTCTCCCTGAAATTGTTCAAGATAAGGTTCGACCTAGCTTTGAGCAACCTGATCTGGTAGAAGGTGCCTTTGCCCATGGTGGGGGGATTAAACCTAAATTATCTTTAGGGTGCCTTCCAATCCAAATCATTCTATGATTCTATGATAAATACTTTTCTTGATATTAAAGCTAGAATCCTGACTTTATGAACTTGGCAAATACAGTTAAGGTTAATCCTTGAGCCAGTTGTATAGAACTGAATGAGCAGAATGCAAAGGAGAGTATTTTTTAAAAGTATCCTATTACAACTCAGAATAATAATCTTACATACATTTAATCAGTTAATTTGGAAATTTATAATTGACATAGATCATCAATCTGTTCTGGTAAAGAAGTTGACTCTGTCACCACTAATTTACAGCACTTCAGGGAAAACTTTATCTTATTAGACAGACATTTATTACAGCTTGAAACTGAAAAAAATATAAAAGTTACCTTCCTTAGAAATTGTTTGATTTGATACTGAAAGAGTGTGTTAGATCTTATCTTCATGTGATCATAAATCCCAGAATGTTTGAGGTTGAAAGGAACCTCTGAAGGTTATCTTGTCACCTTGCTTATCAAGGGCCATGTAGAACTGATTGCTCAAGTACATGTCTGTATGCTTTTTTTGGTGTCTTCAATGGTAGAGACTCCATGAAATCTCTGGGCAATGTGGTGCCAGTTCTCAGGTATTCCTTCAATAAAACAGTATTTCTTGATGTCCAAAGGGAATCTCTCATGTTTCAGTTTGTGCCACTGATTCTTATCCTGATACTAGGCATGACTATCCATCTGTCTCTGTCCTCTGAACCTTCCCTTCAGATATTTACACACATTGATGAGATCTTTCCTGAGCCTTCTCTTCTCCAGGGTGAATCGAGTCCTGGGCTGCATCAAGAGCAGTGTGGCCAGCAGGGCAAGGGAGGTGATTCTACTCCTTTACTCTGCTCTTGTCAGACCAAATCTGGAGTACTGTGTGCAGTTCTGGAGCCCCCAGCACAGGAAGGACATGGAAGTGTTGGAGCGGGTCCAGAGGAGGGCCACAAAGATGATCAGAGGGCTGGAGCAGCTCTCCTATGAGGACAGGCTGAGAGAGTTGGGGCTCTTCAGCCTGGAGAAGAGAAGGCTTCGAGGGGACCTGATAGTAGCCTTCCAGTATCTGAAGGGGGCCTACAGGAAGGCTGGGGAGGGACTATTTACAAGGTCTTGCAATGACAGGACAAGGGGCAATGGGTTTAAACTGGCAGAGGGGAGATTTAGACTGGATGTTAGGAGGAAGTTCTTTACAGTGAGGGTGGTGAGGCACTGGAACAGGTTGCCCAGGGAGGTTGTGGATGCTCCCTCCCTGGATGTGTTCAAGGCCAGATTGGATGAGGCCTTGAGTAACCTGTACTAGTGGGAGGTGTCCCTGCCTATGGCAGGGGCTTGGAACTAGATGATCCTTGAGGTCCCTTCCAACCTTACCATTCTATGATCCTATAATTCTATGAATAGTCCCAGTCTGAACCTTTCCTCATAGGAGAGATGCTCCAGTCTGTTAACTATCTTTTCAGCCCTTCACTGGAGTCTAGTATGTCTCTCTACCCTTGGGGAGCCCTGAACTGGACATATTGCTCTAGGTGTGACTTGCGCAGTACTGAGCAGAGGGGAAGGATCACCTCCCTTTACCTGCTAGCAACACTATGCTGAATCCCACTGCGTATTGTTAGACACCTTTGCTGCAATGGCACATTATTGGCTCATGTTAAGAAACATGAAGTGGTGAAATTTATCATGAAGTGCTAATAGCAATATCTAAAATTCAGTGGTCACCGTGTAAATGATTATTTTCTTATTAAGTGGTAATGAACTAATCTTCAATCTAACAATACCTGTATATTTGTACTTGAAAAAGATTTGAAGAGTTGAAGACAGTGATCAGAATGTAGAGGGCATGATATTTTCTTTACGGAAAAATTAATAATACAGCAGTAGTGGAAAACATTTTGGGACATGAAAAAAAATTCATAATCTCTAATCAAGATATGCTCTGCCGCATTAAAAAAATGCTCTAATTTGAATTAAAGAGGAAATCAAATAATTAAGACAATAGTATATTACAAATCAAAGAATACAGGTCTATAATTAGGAATTTCAGAAAGCTAATCAGAAAAATAGAAGTACACATGGAGAAATTCAGCCAAGTTAATTTTAAAGGCGGGATGTGCTGTCTATATCAGGAACAAGAGAAAGACTAAGAGTAAATTTTAACCACTTGTGATAACATTTACATACCTTTGTTCTATATTCGTGAAAATATTGCATGGCCTATTTAGATTCTTTGAAGAACAAGAAATTCTTTCCTCCTTGAAGAGTGGATTAATGTTGCCTGGCATGTGCTAAAGTTTGACATTTTTTAATCAAAACACCTACTTAATTTGTTACAAAATATCTGGCCAATGGGCATTCTGCAGCATTAACATTGATTTTCTGTAAGTCTTGGGACACTGGGGCAGCTCTCAAGAGACTGAAAGAAAGATGATGTTGTGATAGTATTCAAGAAGGGTGAATCGGATGACCTGGGTGATGCTCGGCCTGTCAGTTGGACATTGATCTTAGGCAAAGTAATGGAAAGAGGTTGATAGAACACTTGATTAATAAAGAAATAAAGGAGGTAAATATAACTAATGTCAATCAAAATGAGCTTATGGACAATAAATCTCATCACATTGACTCCATAACTTTTTCAGCAACACTAATAGTTTGTTTGGAAACTAAAACAGCATTAATGAAATACACTCATTACATGGCAAGCTTTTGTCTTAATATTGTACACGTGTCTAACAAAGAAGGAAGATACAAAATCAGTGCCATGCACAATAAATAAAGGAAAAGCTGTCTAAGCAAAAGGTTACAAAATTAACTAAGGGTCAAAAAACTTCATGTAGTTGACAGGTTTCTAGCATGACCCTTTTGGATTTGATATTTTAAGCATTTTACTGTTGTTTGTTATCTATGTCTGGTAGGAAAGCATTACTCCTTATTGAGTATGCTGATAAGATAATGACTGAAGTAATTGATTAAAACCATTTACTGACATTATAAAATTTGGTTTTTTAAAAAATAAAATCAGTTCAACCTAAGTGTTAAACACAGCTAAGTATAAGCTCACAAATTTGTGAATGAAAAATTGGGCTGTATTTGTAGTAGGGTAGACAGACTCATGCCTTGGAATAAGTTGGATGATTAGTTGAGAATCACCTTCTGCTATGATGCTGTAACTCAGTGGAATAATGTAATCTGTGGACACATGAACGAAACAATTATGATCTGATACATTTGGAAAATCTCTATACTTTCTCAGCTCAGTTCTTAAACTATTGTAATTTTAAATCAGTAACAGCTAGTTTTGGGATTGGCATCAGGCATGGCATAAATAGAACAGGTTAAAAGAGCAGCATAAATAGAGAAAAGGCTAAGGAACTTTTCTGATACAGAAATAATGTAAGAATCCTCCCAGAAGGTTAATATATGTTGTCAACAAATAAGTTTATAAGTAAACAGGAAAGATGATTGGCAAGATAAGTTTCTTCAGTCAAAATACATAACAAAAATACCTGTTGGCTTGTAGATGGAGCTAGATATATTCAGATTATAAATAAGATAATATTAAAAGGAGCATGAGACACGCTTTGAAGAAACGGTAATTAAATTTTTCAGTTCTTAAATGCTAACTCAAGGAGAAATTAGTTTGAAGTCTTAACACTACTCACACACACACACTATTTCCTTCCCCATCATGGATAATTGAAACATGGGCCTCCAGCACACATAATGGCTACTTGGGAAGACAAAAGCCATAGTTTCAAACATAACCTCCTTCCTCCTTCTTCCCCCAGCTTTATATGCTAAATGGTCTAAATATCCCTTTGGTAAGTTAGTATCAGCTGTCCCAGTTGTGTCTCCTTCCAGTATCACGTGCATCCCCAGCCTACTTCCTGTGTGGTGTTGTGAGAATCAGAAGAGGCTTTGACTCTGTAAGCACTGCTTAGCAGTACCTGAAACATCCTTGCATTATCAACACTTTCCAGCACAAATCCAAACATGTCTTCATACCAACTAATATGAAAATAAAATAGCCTATTGCAGTCAAAACCAGCACGTATATCTTACCCAGGAAAAAACCTAAAGCACAACAGGGAAAGCTGGATGAGAATGAGCTTTAGTTTTCATATACTAAACAAGCTGTGAAAATATTTGTCCAAGTCTGGTGACAGAAGTTATAAGAAAAAAAAGTAATGAAATTATGTAGCTAGTATCTGTATCATGAAATGTAGCCTGCATACACATACACACACACATTTGTACATATTTAAATATACATATGTACTTGTATAGAAGAGTGTGGATTAGGAAATTCTCGTTTGTATTTCTCCATCTAGGACTGAGAACAGATAAGAAACAATGATATAATTTTAACTTGAAGGGCAGTAAATCTGGAATGTGTTAGCAGCCTAGATAATACACACAAATAGACACAATATTTCTATTCCTTCAGATTTGTTTTAAATAATATTATGAAGCAAATATTTTAGCACATAAGCAAAGACAGCAGCTTTGACAAGAGACATAATTTAGGATATCATTTAGTAGCAAAAGTTCAGGAGTCAGAAAAGATGTTAGACATGTTTTTCTATTACATATTTCATAGTACTTATTTGAGACATCTTATTCCAAGCACACAGGGTGGTGTGTATGCTATTTTGAGAATTTTAATTTTGTTCATTCATTAAATAGGAAATTTAGACATCCATTCTAATATGTCGAATCTCACATGCAGACCTGACTGTAATGCAAGTTAATGGTCTGCATTGGTCACTATTATTTTTGTTTGCTTGTTTGTTAATCAGAAATATGGATTTATGTTTGAGTGTGGGGGTTTTGGTTTTGTTTTCTTTGGGGTTTTTTGTTTTATTTGTTTTTTTTTTAGTTTAAAAATCTGATTTTGATTCAAAACTGATCCCACCATTTAAAATATATATGGCAGAGAAACAGCTTTTGACTGAATCCCAGGGACTAAGAAGTACTCTTAAATTCATCACTTTATGAATAAGATACAATACTGGTGCTATCTGCACAGAGACCTGTTAGAGCTTTGAAGAATAGTAGCATAATGTTCTGTAAGTTAACAGTTACTTCAGAAGAAAAAAACAAGCAAACAAAACAAACCCACATATATTGTCCCTGCCTATGGCAGGGGGTTGGAACTAGATAATCCTTGAGGTCCCTTCCAACCTTACCATTCTATGATTCTATGAGTCTATATAATAAAAAAATTGCAGTGTAATGAAAGGTCTGGAAATTAAAGTGATTCACTGGTAGGTAAATCTTTTTTAGTCTTTTATTCGATCCAGAAGATTCAGAGTTACTAATTACCAAAATGATTGCTGATGTATTTTTCAGACTATAGCTACTGGTAGGGAGAGACAGAAGGGCCAGAAAGAAAAGAAATAACATCCTGGGAAAAGAGCATTCACTGAGCAGTGATATGAACAGAGAAATGGAGCAGAGGATTATGACACCACCCAGGAGACAGGCTTATAAATTTAAGGGACTGAAAACATGCAGCCAAGTTACTCTGAGATTGCTGTGCTTGAATTTGCCTGGTGCACAATGTGTCTGCCTGATTTGTGATGGTTTGGGAGTTCCCCGCCCCCCCACACTTTGTAAAATGACCCAGACTAAAATTCAGCTGGCTGGAAGTTAAGAGATGAAGCTCTATTTACAGCTCAGCACAATGTACAAGCAGAGATATACACTATATACAGGAATATTTACAGAAATATACAAGTTAAAGGTAATGCAGAAACACAACACCCCTCCCAGAAATGAGAGACCCCAGGAGGGGCTCCCAACCACCCTTCCACCTTCTCCCCACCCCTGTACCTTACCCCAAGGTTTGCCTTACATGCAAGGTAAATTAGGAGGATTGGCCAAGGGAGTTAGAAGAAAAGTACTTAGTGAGAATTAATCAGCAGAGGAACCAGAACCAGAAGTTGCTAGACCGCCCGAGTTGCTCTCCCAGCAAGAGACAGACAGAGACTGACTTATCTATGTTTTGGTTTCTCTACCCAAAACAATTTTTCAGCAAGCCTATGAGTGAAGTAGACATCATGATGTTTTCCTTTCACAACCTATAATGTAATTTTTCTCTATTAAAATATTCCAATTAGCCTCAAACCGGCACACTGAATGACTCAGCTGAACTACTGTACTATGCTAATTGTGATAGATCAGTTTTTGTCAACCAGGTAGACATTTGTGTTAGAAATACACTCCAACATTTTGTCTTGTTGACATTATAAATTGTTTTAGGTATGGTAGGTGCTATCACTATTTCTCTTATAGACAATATTTTTCCTAGGCCAAGTATAGTCCTGCAATCACTTCAAATATGTAGATCTGGAATCCAGATTGACAAAACCTACAAACAGGTATGTAGGCTGTGGTGTTACACACAAGCATGGGTTGAACCCCATGCTCTCCTTTCCTTCAGCACAGCAACAGTTCCTTAGAGAAAATAATTTCTACCTGGCAACAGGCTGTGTATTCTTCAGGTTTTAGCAATTTAAATCATTTATATTCATATTTTTATTTTGATAATAGCAGTGGTAGCATCTGCATATACAAAATATTTGCAGCCACGAGTATTAACCATGGTGAAATTTCTCTTAGTAGAAAGGATTAAAATATAAAAGGTTGTAGAGTTCAAATCAGTGTTGGTTCTCTGTAGCGAAAAAGGGAAACAGAGGAAGAAAACCCAAGTTAGGTAAGAGCTAGTTGTATTACCACAACCTTAGGAGGCAGAATGGGCAGTCAGACTTTTTCCAGGTAAATACAAACTTCTCAGCATGTAGCTTTGGCTTCTTTATGTGATCAATGAGGATCTATAGCCGTGCCTGCTTTTTTTATTCTATGTTATTAATGAAATACTGATCCCTGTCAGAAAAATGAACAGGCAGGGGATCATAAGAAAAGATACAAAGGTATCTTTTTGTCTGCTGTGAGGCAAAAATAAAATGATTGTAATGTTTCAGTTAGACCCCACATAGTTAATAAACTATAATAAGGTCTAAGAAAGATATATTTTTGGTACTACTTAACCCCTCATTACAGCTTTTCAATCAGAAAAGAAATGAAATTTAAACAGTATACAACCCTTCCTAACAACACTACAAAAATCCTTGCAACTCATTGCTATACATATAGCTAAGACAGACTTTCTAAATTATGAAATGGTTTGGAAAATGAGAATATATAATTCCTTTGCAACTAAATATCCTTCCAAGTAAAAATCTTCCTTATAGTAAGATGCATGAGCTTTTTAACTGCAACTTCAAGAAATTGTGAGAAGAAATCACATCCTAATCCATATCTCAAAGCGATACCCAGAAATTAGGAATGGTATTCTTCCCAATACACCAAAGTGATCTGTAAGATTGGGAACTGGTAAGAGAAAACCTTAGCATTCCCAGAAGTAATTTACTACGTGCAAACGGTGTAATAAATTATATTTCTTTATTGGTATGTGGATATATGCTAACTTTAGAGTAGTTTTCTTTCTGTTACAACAAAACACTTCAGCTTACATTTCCATGGACAGTCATCAACATTTATGCTATTGTTGAGATGTCTCCCTCTTTGGTTAGTACATGTTACATCTTTCCATTTTGTGGCTACAGGCTACAGGAAAACAAATGTAAGCATGAACAATAATTCTTATTTTTAAATTTTATATCCTTGACCCCCAAATCTGTACATTTTAGTTCCATTGCCAACAATGATGTTTATTTCTGAACCAAGTTAATTGTCAAGACTGAGTTTGAGCACTACAGTAAGAAGAAAATCACTTTGAAGTTTATAGGATAGCCATATTTAGACATTTTTGGTGGCAGATGGGATCTTAAATTAATTTTTTGCTGATTCTTTTCATTTTGGTTTATTCCTCTCTAGAGTGTGAAGCCCTTGATTATTCTTTGAGATGCTTATTTTTCTAAATATTAAATGTAAGGCATTTATCCACTACTGGCACCCTTAGGACTTTTAATGAAAAATGTCTGTGAGAAAAAACATGTAATTGGTGCATAATTCTTTGACAAATGCATACCTGTAGCTACAGATATATAAACACACATTGTATATAATTATTGTTTAACTTAATGTGTTTATTGGATAACATCTGCAAAAGATAATAAAGCTCCTGCTGAGTTAATTTAAAGCCAAATGATATCTCTGAATACACGTCTTAAAAATCAGCAAGCTTCAAAGACTGGAACTGCCCAAACTCTGGTATCAGTAATTCACATGGAAGTAATAAATAAGAGATTTTACCCTAACACTTCACGATACGTTATTTGATAGACCGTTATCGTAGCTTCCAAGTCCTTATGTAAAAAATAATATTGAATTTGGAATCATCTGAGTACATTAGTTATGCATTACTGAAACTGATTAGTTTTGAAAAGGTAGTCAAGTGAAAACTGTACAACAAATATCCACAGATTTTGTCATGCAAAGAAGGAAATTCAGGAGCTTAACAGTGCTAACTAAATTTATAATGCTTTCAAATTAAAAGAAGCACAGTTTGTGTGAAATACAGCTTGTGCATGATTACATGCACAGTAGTGATAAAGTTAAAAATTAGATCTTACCTGATTTATAACAAACTATATACATTTCAGTCGCTTGTACTAGGCGTTTCAAAGTGACATAACTTCTTCAATGAAAATGTAGTTAAATCTAGGTGTTTGGTCTAATCACAGCCACATTTCCCTTTGAGCTGTGTTTTGAAAGTGATTACTGTATTTTGAAACACACAAAGATCCCCATGTGTGCTGACTTTGATAAATATGCTTGAGTTTAAGTTTGTGTTCCCTGAGCCAAAGTTTGTCAGTAGGAGTTCTGCTCCCTATTGCAATGTACATGTGATGACTCCATAACTCAGCAGGAAAGAGCTTGCACTCGTCAAGCAGTCAAAAATCCCTTGCTTCCCACACTAATTAGTATGTATGTCTGACCTTACTTATTAAGTCTACCAGATAAACCTAGAGCATGTTATATGTGAGGAGAAGCTGTTTTACTCTGAGAAATTACACACAGAAATGATGTCTGTTGTAGTTGTTGGAGGGGTGAGGCCAAAGGAAAGATGCTTCAGTCAGTGTTTTCTGTAACTGCAGGCAGAACTCCCACCCTAATATTGGCCCTAATGCCTAACATCTACAATACTAGGAACTCATGCTCTTTTTGTTCATCTAGCCTAGCAAGTCTTGTTAATATGAAGGAAATATCAGAATGAAACTGTGTGTTATGCATTGTATCTCACACTTTTTCTTTCTTTGCCTCATGTACCCTGATCAGAAGAACAACACCTCAAGTTAGTTAATCAGAATATTTCAGAATGATCATGAGTTCATAGTGTTAAATCACATACAGAATTTCGGATTAACTGGAAGTAAGGGATTCATTTTAGTATGCTGCTGTGTTTACAAACTTCAGTGAGCACACCAGAAACTTATCCTGCTGGAGCAAGGAATTTCGGATGTCACTTGTCACAGGAATATTTCTGTGGCCTGAACATAAAGTGAAAGGACTGCCTCTTAATTTGCAATCATACATATTAACTTGTCAAACTGCTTCACCAACTAAATTGCTATACCTAGGAGGTACAGTCAGGAACAGTGTTCCCTCTGATAAATCTGTAATTTACTCTGATCTTCTTATATATAGAATGGATCATTTCCCCTTTTCAGTTCAGTCAAGCAGTGGTCTTCTCTGACTCCCTTCCCAACCTGTCTCACCCAAGTACAACTTGCAGGCAAACATCAAGCCAGGCCATGCAATGTCATTAATCCTACAATCCAGGTTACTAATCAGTGCTCTTTGTCTGCCTCTCAAAATAATGTTCCTCACTTATAACAGCCTTCCCATTTGCTTTCTCTCCTTCTCGGCACTGATGATGTCCTTTGTATCCTGGAATGCCACTTTCAATACCCATAAAATTTCTCCATTCTGAACTCCCCCTCGCAGGAAGCTGCAGTAAACTGTTAGCCAGGGAAAATAAAAACATAAAGGCTCTCTGAAAAGTTTGAATAGTACATGATTTTCAAAAGGTGAGACACATCTAGTGTTTCACCAGCATTTGACTGTACATCGGGTATTAAGCAACAAGGAAACACATGCCGCCAACTCCATTACATGGCAGAAGGAAATTGAAAAAACAACAATAGTCCTTAGAGGGTCCCTGAAATAAGTGTTCTGGGCTCACTTTTATGCCAGTGTGTGGTATTCTGTAGTCAAACAATTCACTGTTGTTCGTATAATTGAGAGGAGCCATTCAGACTTTGGAAAGATTACACTTTAATATATAAGTGAGGATTTGAAAGAGACTGCTAAAAAATACGAGTTTCTCTTTGCCCTTATGGAAGCAGTGTTATCATAGAATCATAGAATCATAGAATGGTAAGNAAGTTTCTCTTTGCCCTTATGGAAGCAGTGTTATGACTGAAGTCTAAACAAAACAAAGAAGTAATCTCTTCTTTTGCATTCAGTACATTCATTAAAAATTATTGGTGTGGAGAACAGTGACATTAGTCAACCTATTCACACATTTGTCTACAAACTCATCCCCAGCAGATGCTTTCCTTTGCCTTTTTGGTTTTGCCTGCCTCGCTGAAATGATTCAGGTAAGTCAGCAGTAGGAGTTTATTTCTATGTTCTGCCCCTGCCTTAAGGCTTGATTCTGTCTTGAGTTGCTTCCCTGGAAAAGCAGGGAAGAAATTGAGAAGAAATATGTCTACCTGAGACATCAGTAACAGGAATAAGTTTGATAAGTACTGGTTGTTGCTTATCCATTGACTGGGGCCGAGGGCTGAGAATCTCTCACAGGACCTATATGTCTGGCTTGATGTTCTCCTTCAGACATGTCAGCAGAAAGAAAAAAAAAAAAAGAATGGAAGATATATTACTGTCTCCTGGAATCTGAAGATATAAAATATGATTCACTTTTACCCAGGTACAACATGCTGACATCTTAACTCATGGCCATATTTGTAACTCACTGTATTCTCTGGTAGATTCATACCTTTGCAGATTTTTTTCCTCAGGAAGAGTGGTGAACAGCCCTGGACACACGCTGTAGCAGAACTGCTAAGACCATTCTTAGATATCTCATGAAGATGAAGATATTAAAAATCAACATTGTGTCTCTTCACAGATCTCTACTGAGGTCCTGAATTCCTGAGGTCATGGTCCAGGTTTCTGTGTCCTATAAAGGGTCCTGAGAGAGGAACATAACCTTGCAAAACACTATGTGATGGAACTACCCTGTTTCCATGTGAGTTAAAACCCCCTCCCACTCTGTTTTTCCATAGAAATAACATTTAAATCTTAAATGTCCTCTTTATTATCAGGTTCACTTCTAGATTACACATTTGAATGTAAAAATGCTGTAATTGCATTTCAAAGCTCTGCTCACTCTCTGGAATTTTTCTAAGCAAAGGACTTTGAAATAATGCCTGCCTATCACCAAAAGATGTAGAACAAATACATATTACCTTTAAGGGCATTTTCAAGATGGTAGAGCTTTTATTTTCACAAAGTTTTGTTCTGCGGTATAAAGTTTATTTGTTGTAGATTATTATGAATTTCCTGAGTGGTAATTGAATAGGAAAGATCGAAGTGAGTAGATGAATGTGAAATAAACACTTGTGAGGTATTTCTGATATGACTTTAAGAAGTCTTTTTTGTAATTACACAGTGACTAGCAACCGTGTTTGTATTTTCTTATCTTGGTGTCATAAACATCCCCCTTTTCGAAGCTGGAATTAATAGGAGCTTTGAAAAAGAACACGGATAGGTCTTTTGAATGTTGAGCAGTATTTTCTTTGAGGATTATGCAAATTAATTTTAATGTCTCATTAAATGATAATTTTTAAACCAACCCTAAAACAAAACTGGACAAATTAATAGACAAATTCAGATCACTGGAACATGAAGTTGGGTAGGTAACACCTTGCTCGATGTGCTTCTCATACTGCTGTATTCTGTAAATATTTTATTTGCATTTGATACTTTCAACATACTAATTGTCTAATACACCCTTAGTTTTCACAATATATTTATGAACCAAATGAAATATGTTCAATATTTAATACAATTTTAACTTCTTTTAGGCAAATTAGACCATTCATTAAGAGGACCTTTAGTCTGATAGCCAGATACTGATAGCCAGGAATATAAGTAATTGGTTTTTAAGATAGTGTAGTGATGTTTAGAAGATAATTAGCTATAAATTGGGTTCTTTAATCATCTAATCACTGCTTGCAATCGTAGCCCTGCAATAACACAATGTTTTTCATACAAAGCAGAGTTTAAACAGTTCATAAGCTTCTTTTCTTATCGTGAGATGTGTTAAACACGTGTGACAATTGACTATGTTAAATTGTGTGTCAAATTAGACAGCCTCTAAACAGATTTATTGTAAAACCATTTAAATTATCTTTTAAAGGAGCCAGGAGGGAACTGTGGAAATCCTTGATAAATCATAGTAATATTAAAGAATGTCAGAAGTAAGCTTCTGGGGATTGGAGCTTGGGTGTCTACTCACTTATTATCAAAACACATGAAATTTCCTGCCACATCTGAGAGGGAGAGAAATTGCACTAGTCAATGCATGTATTAAAGGAAATAAGAAAACAGCAGCCCCCAAAAGGCAAATAAAGCTGAGAAAGAAGTTGGGAGATGAAGATAACACACCATTCCCAGATGAATCTTGCAATATTTGTTTTCCATTCATTTTTATTTACTGAGAATTGGGTTCCTTCATAAATATAAAGACAAAATGACAAATAAATGAAGAAAAGAAAAAAAAAAAGATAAATAACCTTGGATAATTTGTGGATTGTTTACAACAATCTGTTTCAACTGAGTAGTAAATAAAAAACTGCTTTGCTTAATGTCAACAGATTGCAGGTTCTGAACTTGTGGTTCAGCCTAGAATTTATTAACTGTGTACATATCACTAATTGTAAATGTATTATTAAATAGAAACAATAGATAAAGCTTTCTGTGTTCATATTTCATTCTTCTTTGAAGATCTCTATATTGTTTGTCAGGAATTACTTTTCTTCTTTGGAACATTTCAGTGATAAGCGACCCTTTCAAAAAGAACACCAGTGCTTTGATTTATTTTGAAGGCAGTCTCATTAAACTGTACTTTCTGTACTGAAATACATGATTACTTTAAAAGTGCTGACACAAATATTTTTTCGTATTACTCTTTAAGTTGGTTGATCTTGTGTGAATGTTAAATCAAGGACGTGAACATAAACTTCATCTGCATAGGGATCAAGATGTTTCATATATTCATTATTTCTTCCTCTGCCCTGGATTTTAGGCATATAGATTTTAAAAACAAAATACATTAAGCAAGTGTTTAATAAAACTAATTGTTCTATAACTCCTATGGCAGTGTAATTTTTAAAAAAAATTAATTATAGAAATAAACATATCAGTAATAACTGTGCCAATACACAACTCTATAAATATTTCAGCACGATTGAATAAAGTAATATTAATATTTATTTGTCTGCATTTTTACAGCCTTGTTGTGACAAAGTTTTAGTTATAGTTGAGGAGCTGTTCTAATCTAACATCTGCTTAAGACGTTCATAATTTTCTATGAAACATTTGGAATAAAGATTTTTTTTTTTCTCAATACAAATGGCTCCTTTTGTTTGTTTGCTTCTTTCAATAGTGCATTGCTTTCAGAATGATTTGAATTTGCAAAGAACTTTCTATTTTGAACATTGGAACTGGAAACCAGTTTAGAGTGTTCAAAGTATGCAGATAAATTTTAACAGAGTTTTGTCTACTAATGTTTCTGAAAACAGGTACTGTATGTACTTGTGGTTTGCATGTCTGATTACACTTAGATATGATAGCATTTACTAAATAGCAGTTAATTGAAACACCACATCCTGAGCATATAAATTAAATCAGACTTTATAGTGAATATTCTGTCAATGGGCATTTGCATGTGTGTGATTTGTTCATGACATGTGGAAAGAAAATAATTACTGTTTTCACAGTGTGACATATGAGTATTTAACATCCTTCTTCTTTTTATATGTAACTAAAAAAATCCTATTGGTAAACATAGGTGCCAAAAAACTCAAATATCCCACAGAAATCACACTTAGTATTCGGAATACTTTAGTATCCTTGGACTTGTTCACATGCTGCAGAACATAAGAGCTAAGAATTTTTTAAAAAAATTATTTGTTTTCGACCACTGAGTCATCCTTGAAGTCAGTGTCATGAGAATTTAGTATTGTTTCACATCCTCTAATCACTTTTTATCATCAATATCATAAGACTAATTATCCAATGTCTTGTTAGCAGTTATTTAAAAGTTAGGACTTTGTTGGTTTTTTCAAGTTAAGTTACTTGCTTTTCTTTCTTCAGCTATCACTATTGCTTGAAGCTCATCTTACATGCTGAGAGGAAAATTAGCACAGACCTTTGAATTTTATCAATGAAGATAGCATCAAAGAGCACTGCATTTGCTTTCTTATTGCTATCACGTGTAAATTATATATGCTCAATAACATCATAATTTTTTACCATAAAGAAAATATTATCCTGCTCATCTTCTAAAGACAATTTAATCCTTTTCCAGACACAACAATACAGAAGATTTTGTAGTACCACTGATGACTATATCTAGCACAAGTGCCTACAAATAAGACTAATCTTCCTTCCAACTGTCTTCTGCTGTGTATGACTTGGCCAAATATGTTAGGAAATAAGTGAAACTAACAGTATAAACTACTAAGTCAATTATTTGAAGATTTTTCTTTATTATTTTCCATGCAGCAAACTGGATCTTCACTTCTTGAAAAATATAGCTTTGAAGAAAAAAATAATTTATTCTTTAACAAAGGAAGGCTGCTAAGTTCTACAGCTACAAGCAGAAAGAATTCCTTCACTTGCAATCTGCATATAATTCGTGAATCCATCTACATGAACCTTTTTAGATACTATATTTAGGGGCTACTAAAGTGGAAATTTGTAGATTGCCACAAGAGAAAAAAGGTAGGGGAGCAATTAAGGAGAACAAATAAATGAGAACAGCTGTAGAAAAATGAAAGGGGAAAGAAGCAAAGGCAGAATTAGTGGAGACCTTGAGTTGTCACTTTGATTGATAACTTCAAGAGGAAATAAGAAAAGTAATAGACAGCCAAGACAGAAAGAGGCAGACACAAACAGGTGTATGCAACACAGGGTTGTCTTTGAATGTAGTGTGGAACAAAAGTATCCAACTTACCAAGTGGAATATCTTAAAAAAACCCCAAAAACACACACACACACAAAAATAGCTGGATACACCAAGCTGCCTTACTGCGTATTGATTGAAGTTTGTGGTGTTAGTCCTGACCCCTAATCCTCAAGTCATAAGGCTTCTGGATGCATGAAACTCTTCTAAACATATCACTGCTAGAGCTTTTATGTGTTTAACAGTGTCCAAGGTAAATAATTTTATTTTGGAATGTAAAGAAAACATTTGTAAGTTTGAGAATCAGATTACTTGATCCTCAGGATTCAAGTCAGTCCTTCTGGTCAGAAGCAATTCTGCAGAACGTCAAAAATCTTGTTACAAAAATCTTCATAAAAATCAATAAATCACTGCAGAATGTCTTCACTGAGAGAAAGAGTGTATTTTGACAGATTACATGTCATCAAAAATATTTTGACCACTTGAACTTGTCAGTTTAACATTTTACGTGGGGTTGTGAAACTCACTCCTCCATTTATACTGTAACGTGCCAGACCTCTTGTCTGTCATTTTAGAAGACGATGGGAAACTACTCCCTGTCATGGATTTTGTGGCAGCCACTAACTAATTTCACATGCTTCATTTTTGGAAGGGATATGCAGAAACATCACTTTTATTTAGTTTGTCTGACTTGTTCTTATATATTTTTATCTGGCTAGTGGATTTGGCTTTGATTGTGATTTACAAACATGTTTAAGTAGACATGAAAAAAAATAAACAAAAACCTCAGGCCCCATGAAGCCTGAAAACTCACGGTGCTTAACATGGCTAGTACTGAGAACCCTACAGCATGTGTTCAAAATATATTCAGCTGTATGACTCGAATGGCAGAGGTTTTGAATGGTAAGCCTGAGAAGCCAATTAAAAAATACACCCAAACCCATCCTTTTTTGTTTTCCTTACCCAGAAACACCTATGCTGTCACTCCAGGCATACTGTATGCACATTTTCCAATGACTTCTTTGTCTGAAAAACATAGATATAGTTCTTGCAGGGTGGATAAGAAGAAAGAACTTAATAAAGACATTCTTATTCCAGGTGCAGTTTCTGAGGTAAAGGATTAGTGGAGGGGGAANCTTCCACGTGAGGAGATAATCAGGGCTCTAAAAGCCTAAATTAAAGATTAAAAGCCAAATCAAATGAACTAGTTTGATGTATACAAATTTAAACCCTCCAGAAAGAAATCTCCTTCAAGAACTTGCAACTGTGAGTGAAACTTCAGTTTTGAGCGCAAATACATAAATTTCAGTTTTCTGTAACCTTATGAGGTCTTAGGCAATAGATATTTGTGACTGGATCCTGAAGAAGAAGTGACAGGAAAGAAATAGTGAAGTTATAGCAAAAGAAACAGAAATATTTGGAAAAATATTTCCCTCAATGAAGTACTGCTGTGAAAGATTTAAAGAGTTTTCAGAGAGTAGTTCTATTTCAGTCCATTTCGTTCCAATACATGGGAATAAAATGCAGACCATAGGTATCTTTCAACCTAATATATAGGAATACTGAGTCTTTACCTCACTGAAAATCTTTCTGGAATGAAGAGTATAAAGCATATGTATGCACACACACACGCACACACATTTTTTGTATAGACATATATATGTATGTATGTGGTTTTAATATTTTCAGCGAACTTTGTACTAAACTGCAGAGCTACGAACAATACATTGACATCATAAGATACTTGCAGATATCATAGCACCATCTATCTATTTTAACTGGTAGATAATCATGGAATCATAGTATATGCCAGCTGGAAGGGTCCTCTGGAGGTTATCTGGTCCAACTCCCATAGTACTGTGAAATTGTTTTGGAAAAGCTCTCGAATTATAAAGAACAGTGAAGGAAAACGTTGCAGAGTCACAGAACCCCAGCATGGCCAGGACCTCCATAAACCATCCAGCAGAGCCACCCACAGCAGGCTGCCCAGGACCACAATGACTGGGAAGAGGCAGCACCTGAAACCTCCCCAGAGAAGTAGACTCCAGAGTCTTCCCAAGAACCACACTCTAGGGCCCCACTACCCTCAAAGTGAAAGATTTCTTTCTCATGTTAATGAAACAAATATTTCATGTTGAGACTTTTGATGGCTAGCACAGTCTCTTCTTACATAATCTAACACTCAGACAAGCTAGAACTTATATTGTGGGACCAGAAATAGATTTCTGTGCTGAATGAACTTTTCATAGAAATTCCATTTTCTGATTCTTATGACTGGTATTCTCAAATGCTGAAAAAATTATCTTAATACTCAGCACAATTAATAACTGTTCGTAGCACATGCATCCAATAATAATAGGTGGACTGTAACAACATTTGCCAATGTAATATATATGCATGTACATTTATTTCACTGCTGAATGCTAAAACCATGTCCAGAAATGTAGAAGGCACAAAATATATTGTCTCTTCCTCCACAATCTCATAATTTAAATATCAAATTGAACATATGCATGCTTCTTAGCAGTAAAAAAAAAAAATTTAACATGATATATATATACATATATACATCCAGGGAAAACTTCTGTAGTGTATTATCTCTTTTTCTTTGGCTTTCAGTATTCCAGACATTTTCCTGATAAATTTTTCGAGAAGAGAAATTAATCCTCAGGGTCAATTACATAAAGGATTACAGAGGATTAGAAAGTCACCAATGGTGCTTGCACAAACTTAACAACAGAAATTACAGCTATATCTTAATCAAGTATAGAAAATCTCTTTTTTTGCTACTTTTACAGATCTCAGTAGTGTAAGATATGCTTAATGTCTTTGGGGAATCATTTTGTCCAGGAGAAATGTGTTTCCAAGGGCATCTGATTCTAAAGAATTTCTCTAACTTCTCTTTCAAGGTCCATGTAGAAGTCTGTTGTATGAACACATTAGTTTGTCCAACAGAAAAAAATGGCTTTGGTACGTAAATTTATCTCTTTTTTGCAGCCATCTTTGCCTTAGGAAGCCCCAAGGCCATGCAGCTCAAATAATATCTGAGAGCGTCACTTTAGTTCTTTAAGTTTCAGCTGACAAGGTGCCCTTGGTGCACAAAAGCTTAGGGCATCAGACTATAACATAAAATTTCAGAAAACCCTCTCTTTGAGAAGACAGAAAGAAGGGATTTCTTCAGAAAAAAGCCCACCAAGGCCATCAGACTTGAACTCCCATATTAAGTCAGGTAATTACATCAAACCCCTCAGCTGCAGTCAAAGAAATGTGCACTTTTGGATGTTAATATGTGCCAATGAAAATGCAGCTAAATGAACAAATAAACAAGGAAGTGAACTTCCCCAAAGATGCCTTAGGGCATCAGCTTTGTTCAGGTATTTTTTCTTTTTCTGGGATACATCAACAGCATAAATGAATAATAAAATGCAGTAGATAGACCATATCCCAGGTAGATCACACAAACATGAAGTAGAAAATACAGAGATACAGGAACTCTGTTTTCCTTTTTTTTTTTTTTTTTTTCCTTTGTGAGGTAAGAAAACTATGAACTGAAAAAGAAATGGAAAATGGATGTTAATAAGTAAAAGACATCCCAAAATGCAAATGGAGATGGCAGAAGGCACAGCAGAAGATGAGAGAGAGAAAATAGAGGAAGAAATATTTAAAAAGAGAAGGCAGAGAATGGTTCAGCAGAGAATGACTCCTGAAGCAGTTCTTTACATGTTAGAATATTACTTGCTATAGTAGCTCTGTATAATTATACAGATATTATTATTATTATATTATATAATATTATTATTATATAATATTATATTAACTATTATTATATGTTATAGTAGCACTTTTACAGACAAACTTTTCATGTAGGTAAGACCAGACCCATTCAATCGGAGAGTAAAAAAGTTTCGTCTTCAAAGACATAGCTTTACTGAAACACAGGAAGAATATGCAATGATAGACTAGCTATGCCAAAAGAATGGTAGACAGGGAAAAATAAACAACAAAACTATCTTGCATTCAGCCAGGTCACATGTGTAAGATGAATACATAAAATAGCTTCAGGATTCTCATCTTTTATGGTTGTTGATTCATGTAGGAGTCATGACAGAACTTTGTAATCAGTTATGAGACACAGGTGAAAGTAGAAGGGAGAAAGTAAAGAGTGAAAAATGTTGCCAAGGCAATAAAGACATAAAATCATTGTTTTTAGCCCCTATCTTTAAAATACTGGTAATAAACTTTCTTCCTTTTTGGTATTAAACTAAGTATTGATTCTTCAATGATTCATTTCTGCTTAAGCTAGGAACTTTTCTAGCAAATGGTTCTTAATGTGCCAAGAATGCTGTGAAACTTCTGCTTTCTGGTATAGTACACTACTGCATTTCTAATATATGTGATTTAATGTAATCAATTTGTCTGAAGGAATTAATGAGGAGAATATTAGATTTTCATGTCTAATATTCAGTCTGTGTCTTTATACAGAAGAGTAAGTAGGTTCAGGAGCATCAAGAAGTAGTTTGTGGCAACTAAAAAAATTGCTCTGTGAAACTCATGACTTAGTGTTTAAGTTCTATACAAGAAGGTTCTTGTACACAAACAGTAAGAATATTTATTCCACACATATTTACCACCTCACAGAAATGCCAGGAGAGCTTGAGCTGGAAGGATGAAGGACAGCTCTGCACACTCTGCAGGGTCAGGCAAGTTGTTAATGTTAAAGGCTGTGTTAAGCACTTCCGATGCACAGGAATATGTTGTAAGTCTTACTGATCTTAATGATCCTTATTGATTAAGGAAATGCTCCATATAAAAATTCTTCCAAAGTGAAGTACTTCAAAATTTCATGGAAAATATCTAGTATTACGTCAGTGCCCCGTGGCTCACAGACTTCATTTAGCTATAAGCTAGTTGTTAAAGTAGACTTTTTCCTCTGTTGAGGAGAGATGAAAGCAGACAGGAAGAAAGAAGGACATGTGCGTTCTTAATCACTTTGCTGAACACATAGGGAAATTATCTCTTTTGAAGAATAGGCTGCTCATATGCTGTTTCCATATAAGCTATTGATTCCTTATTTGGTGCATTGGAGACAAGTTAAAGGTTTTCTGAAGTGCTGAATTTCTACTAGCTGCAGAAACTCTTGGAAGGTTAGTTTTCTGAAAGAGTTCTGAAATGTTTAGGGAAGTGATATGCTGTAGTTCTTAAAAGTATCCAGGTGATTCATGTTACACAATGCTATTGCAGTAGTAATAAAAAAAAAATTAAAAAAAAAAAAAAGGGCACTCTGAAGGAACTCAGGTGTGTCTCATAGTATATCTGGCATCCTTGTCAAATTGGTAAAGCTAAAACCATTCATTAAAAAATATTAAATAAGAGAATGTATGTGAAGAAATCTATATAAAGACTACGAGAGTATTTGTAGAGTGTAAAGAACATTAGTACAGAATAAAGTACATACAGAGGATAAAGAACATTAAAGTGTTTACTGATTTATAATACACTACTTTAAATTTTATACACAATATATTATAAATTTATAATACAGTACTTTAAAAAGTAATAGAATGGAAAAATACATTTTACAGAAGTTTCAAAGCTTTATGTGTACATTAAATATTTAGTAGCAACATAAATGGAAATACTAAAAATTGTGATTATTATATGTACTTTTCACACATCTTTGTAAATATAGAATCATTCCATTCAACTTTTAGGATATTTTTTGCTAATAACTTTTAATAGTACAAACAATTTTAGGGACACATACTGAATGTGAGAGGAATAATATAGTATTTTAGAGGGCAAAAAAAGAAAACTCGAGTGTATTTAATTGTCATTCAACAGTTCTAAATCTATATTGACTTCAAGGAACACAGAGAACTCAGGAAAATGCAGAGATCATTATGTTAAAACATTTTAGATAGAGAAAATCTATATTATTTCTGAAATGATGCATTAGTTTGGTTTTAAAAAAANTGCAGAAACTCTTGGAAGGTTAGTTTTCTGAAAGAGTTCTGAAATGTTTAGGGAAGTGATATGCTGTAGTTCTTAAAAGTATCCAGGTGATTCATGTTACACAATGCTATTGCAGTAGTAATAAAAAAAAAATTAAAAAAAAAAAAAAGGGCACTCTGAAGGAACTCAGGTGTGTCTCATAGTATATCTGGCATCCTTGTCAAATTGGTAAAGCTAAAACCATTCATTAAAAAATATTAAATAAGAGAATGTATGTGAAGAAATCTATATAAAGACTACGAGAGTATTTGTAGAGTGTAAAGAACATTAGTACAGAATAAAGTACATACAGAGGATAAAGAACATTAAAGTGTTTACTGATTTATAATACACTACTTTAAATTTTATACACAATATATTATAAATTTATAATACAGTACTTTAAAAAGTAATAGAATGGAAAAATACATTTTACAGAAGTTTCAAAGCTTTATGTGTACATTAAATATTTAGTAGCAACATAAATGGAAATACTAAAAATTGTGATTATTATATGTACTTTTCACACATCTTTGTAAATATAGAATCATTCCATTCAACTTTTAGGATATTTTTTGCTAATAACTTTTAATAGTACAAACAATTTTAGGGACACATACTGAATGTGAGAGGAATAATATAGTATTTTAGAGGGCAAAAAAAGAAAACTCGAGTGTATTTAATTGTCATTCAACAGTTCTAAATCTATATTGACTTCAAGGAACACAGAGAACTCAGGAAAATGCAGAGATCATTATGTTAAAACATTTTAGATAGAGAAAATCTATATTATTTCTGAAATGATGCATTAGTTTGGTTTTAAAAAAANGGTTAGAGGAAAATAAAGGGTTAGGTTGATTAAAAGAGTTAAGACAGATGCAATCACAGACCATCAGAGAGAAGGAGAACAAGTGAGAACTAACTGAGAAGTGTGTGAGAAGTGAGTGTGAGTTATAAGTGAATTATATTTTGACTACTTGTTTCTCTCAGCAGAAGACTGAGTCATATAGGTCACTGGGGGTTTTTTTGTTGTTGTTCTTCTCACAGCCAAGGATTTAATTTCTCTCAGTAAAATATTCCAATTAGCCTCAAACCAACAAGAAAGTTAGAGATAAAAAAAGGGTTAGGTCAGATTAAAGAGTTAAGGCAGATGCAACCACACAGACCACCAGAGAGAAGTGGAAACTAACTGAGAAGTGCGTGAGAAGCGAGTCTCTTATCTATATTTTGACTAGTTGTGTTTCTCAGCAGGAGAATGAGTGATATATAGGTTACTGTTGTTTTTTTAATTTCTTCTCACAGCTGAGGATTTAATTTCTCTCAGTAAATTATTCCAATTAGCCTCAAACTCAGCATACTCTAACTTGTGGTTAACAAGGAATCTAGAAGCATGCAATGCCATTTTTTTGTTTTAGTGTTACCAAACCCATGTAAAGCATACTGAAGAAAAAAGATAAATTTGTGAGACTATGGCAGTTGGATGAAACATCTATATTCAGAGTAGCAAAGGGAATTTAAATCCTGGTACCATCTGTATAAGTGACACCTGAGTGAGACTGAAAAAGTGTTGGAAAACTGTTAGATACATGAGGGATTAAGAGAAAGATTAAACCCTGAAATACAGCATGAAAATTCAAGTATGTAGTGCAGGTCATAGAATCATAGCAACACAGGATATCTTAGGTTCTAAGGGGCCCACAAGGATCATCAAGTTCAAGTCACTGTATCTCGCAGGACTGCCTAAAAGCAAACCATATAACTAATAAGAATAATGTCCAAATGTTCCTTGAACTCTGACAAGTGGTCTGTGACCACTTATTTAGGGAGCCTGTTCCAGTGACTACCACCTCTGACTATTGTCCCACCTGTATTTCCTTTTACACAGCTATATCATTTTCTCTGTCCAATCTCTGGTCACCAGAAAAAAAAGAGATCATCACTTTACTCTCCACTGCCCTCCTTGAGGAAGGAAGTTGTAGACTGCTATGAGGTCATCCTTCAGCTTTCTCAGAGAACCCTGCAAAGGTGTGACTTAATGGGAAAGGATTATTTGCAATAGGTAACTGCCAGTCACAAGACAGAGTAACCAGACATGCGAGGACTGGTAACAGGACAGAAAGTGTCACAAGACTAATGGTGTAACATTGAACCTGGTTTTGAATGTTTTACACACATAAAACCACTCTGGATAATTTGTTGTCTTTGTTACCTTCTACATACCAACAACATCTCCATGTATTCCTTTCCCCAGTGGAAATTCTATTAAACTCAGAGACAGAATACAGTTCTTCCTAACTTTTATTCTGGGTTTCTTTTGAGCTAGAGTCATCTTTTATAAGGAATTCCAAGAGAAATAATTTTCTAGGACCCATGAGGCCAAGGTTATGCCTCTTGGCTCTGTGCAGGAGGTAGACATGAGATAGAGGAGGCACCTCATAGCACTAATCTAACTCTGTGAGTGGTTGTGAGTGGTCAGGGCAGCTGTTTGCAGATGTACAAGAGATGCTGGGGAAGAAACAGAAATGAGAAAGCTGGAGGGACATTCAGGCACCTCAGACCATCTTGGGCTGTCTGTACTCCCTCCCAGATGGTGACAAACAGAAGTTACATAATGCTTAAAATTGTGCACTTGTGTGTGCAGTTTAAATGTTTTCAGATTTGATTCTATTCAGTTGCTTGCCTCTCAGTTTGGTTTTGAGCAGCGATACACACTGAAACTCGAAAGTTTTTCATTGGTGTTATATTGAGATTTCAGGTCCATCTATGTTTTCACACAAAATTGAGTTGAATCATGACAGAATCACAGAATTATAGAAAAAAACCACAGAGGGCAGTTATCTTAACTGCAAAATCTCGCCTTCAAAGTTTTTAAAGTAAACATCATAGACTCTGAATATCACTGTGCATGAAAGGACACACACAAACACTATCCGGTCTGGTTTTGTAAGTGTGATTATTGTATCTTTAAAGATTTTTTTTCCCCATCTTCCTACTGCTTATCCTATGTTAACACCACAGAAATTGATATTTGTTTTTAAGAAATAAATTATTGGAAGTAAAAAGGTTTAAAGGCAAAGCTCTCTTTAATTATTCTGAAGTTTACAGATTTAATGAGACAGAAAGAAAAATTAGTCTTGGATCTGGAGGTCCTTGGTGACAGAATATCATATGAACTTGTAAGCACACAATGTTTCTTTCCTTAATTTCACTTTGAATGTGTTGGTAAACTATATCTTAGAAAAGGATAATTTTTGTTTTTTAATAACACCGCAAGCAGCCAGATAAAATTTCATAATAACACTTTCCTTCTGTTTATCTTCGTTTGATTATATAGTATTCTCTCAAATACTACTGACTACTTATATCCACTAATTATGCTTCATAAAACATCAGTTGCAGTATAACTGCTTTTAGAATAACTCAGTTTTTGAATGTAGCTGTTTGCTTGCAAGTGGGTTTATCATTCCAGAAATCATAAAATAACACGAGGTATAATTTTTGCAGATAGTAAATGGCAGATGTTCCCAAATTGTCATCATAGACACCACTTTTTGATATGACAGAGATAGTTTATTATTTCTAGCTCAAGTATTTGGGCAAGCATGTTTAACATTATTTGAGAGCTTATTATGAAAGTATTCAAGTGTTATAAACCATATTTCTCCCTCCAGATCGACACGATTTCCTTAGGAGAGCACAGTATCTTTTTTTGTTTTGTGTTACATAAAATGGCACTTAAGTATGTATTAAAAAAGAATAAAATATAAGAATCATTTGAAATCTATTAGAGATGTTGAACTCTGTAATATATTGTAGCTTCCATTTAGTAAAGGTTTAAAAGTGGAAGGCTTTAAAACATTTATAACAGTAAAATTTTAAGGACAGCAAGAACACAAGGACAGCTTCTTTTACTTTTGCCACATTTCACTGACATTTAACTCAAGTGCTAAAGTGATACACAATCTTATTACTTATAGACAATAATATGTAAGTATAATCCTGCAAACCTTTATGTGTGTGCTTTCTCAGGTCGATGAAATTGCTTATGAATTACAGTCAATAGGCCTTTGTTTTATAAGCAGTTATTGCAGGTGTTTTGCTCGCTATGCAGAGGGTAATGGATTATTCATTGCAACAAGCATGTAACTGCGACTAGTAACAAATGCCTGCAGGATCTGGCTTAAGAAAATTTGTGGGATTCAGATTGTCTGATTCTTAATTCTACCTGCAAATAAAATTATGTTTGTAACAAGAAACAAGTTGCACAGGTATAGTGTAATCAACGTTTTTTGTAGCTTATCATTTTAACATTGCTTTAGCCTCTCTGGAAGCCTCAGCTTCATTTCCAAGCAATGCCTAAGGCACTTTTGAAACCAGAAATGTGGGTTTTTTCCAAGTGCTATCAGCAAAATAAAATTCAGCAGAAGTTGAAAGAAATGTTGAGTAAACATCATTGTCATGTTTAAATCAATTCACTTTGTGTCTTTTCAATTTTCCATATACACCATAGTGAATAAGCCTGCTGTCAGAACAACTTCTCATTAGAA
Source organism: Eubucco bourcierii (assembly GCA_013396675.1). Lineage (NCBI taxonomy): Eukaryota > Metazoa > Chordata > Aves > Piciformes > Ramphastidae > Eubucco > Eubucco bourcierii. Next base: position 209,502 of record VWZE01005837.1, read on the forward strand.
TATCAAAAGTTGAAATAAAATCATAGACAATAGGTGTAATTCACCAGAATACAGATATTTAGCCTGGTAAGTATTGTTCCATGAACAAGAAAATTAAGAAAATGAAACAAGATTCATATTTACTTTGTTTAGGTAGCAGCAATACTGGGTAGTAGTTATAGCTAGGTTTGCAATCAGACCTGATGATCTTAAGCAACTTTTCCAACCTAAATGATTCTCTGATTCTATAGTGGCCAGAATGTCCTTAAATGAGGCAAGGTTTGTAGAGAAAGGTTAAATCTATCTATCTATATATATTTTTTTTTCTTTTAGACCAACTTATTGTTACACCAGTTGAAAGAGCTTGAGAAAGATGAAGAAGCCTTTTCAGAAAGACTTTCTTCAAAAATGTAATCCAAATCCTTTGCTAATGTTCTACTTTGGTACACCATCTATTAGCTTTTATTCCTTAGCCTTCAAACCATACTTCATGTATTCATTTCCTTATGGCTGTGCAGAAGACATGGAGTTAGTAAAATGGATTGTAGCTGTTTAATTTGTACTGGAAATATAAATTCAGTTGCATATTCCATCATCATACAGCATGTATCAACTGTATCCAAGCAGAAATTTGGAACCCTGACAAAGCACTGCAGTCATCAACAATAAAACCAGAGAGGGGTAATCCCAAGGAAGGGAATGTTAAGGACCCTTTTGCTGCTGTTGCGGAGTTTGAGAAGTTTGCCCAACTAATGAAGCAAAGCAACAGGATCCAGAAGAGGGTACATCTGCTGGTGTGAAAGCTAGTATCCTGTGGGTAAAGGGAGTGAAAATGCTATTGCTAAGAGAAAATGTACTCAGGAAATGGATGATAGTGATGACAAAGAGAAAGCCCCATTACCAAGGAAGGAGGTCAGGTATATTAGGCAAGATTATTCCTGGAAAGAATGAGAACTGTTGATTAACTGTTGGTTAAACAGCTGTTGGGATGGAGGTATGGCTACTGTAGAAATAAACCCTTGGTTGGTGAGGCAGCTGGGAATTTTTTTTCAAAAGATATTGGCATAGACAAGCATTTAGGACATCTTGGGGGCAATTGTAACCTCTAGTCACGTGTGTTGACAGCTGTGGTACTAGGGTACTCCAACAGGGATGATTTACCCTGGAGACCTGCATGTTGGAATGCATTCGAACAGGGGGTTCAGTGTTTGCAAAAGATGGCTGTAAGAGAGCTAATTTATGGAAATTATGCAACAGAAGACCCTGATGAGGTACCTGTGAGCCATGCTCTCCTAAAGAAGCTTATTCAGCTTTCAGCTTGCTCCCTCTAATTATGCTCATACGTTGGCAAGTAAAATGATGGGGAAAGATAATGGAAAAACTCCGCTAACTGTTGGTGAGTTCACTGATCAGATGAGGCAGATGGAGGATAATCTCACATTCAATGCCATGGTGTCAGCTATAAATGCTATGGCTGAAGAGCTAAAGGATGGCATGAAACAACTCAAAGAGGAATTAAAAACCTCCATTTCTGAATAAATTAAAAAAACCCCAGTAGTTTAATATAGTCACAGTTCATTTCTGCAGAGGAAAATCAAAACAAACAAACAAAATGAGAATATTCTTGTAGATTACTTGTTCAAAATTATTTTCTGCATTGAAGAAAAAGGATTTCCTGTCAACAAGATCATTAGTGGACAGAAAAACCATGTGTCTCAGGAAAGTGTGCAGTAACGCAACTTGCTTTCTATCACCTAAATTAATATCCTCACTGTCACCATCAAAACCAGAAGCCTGTAGAATGTACACAACTGAAGCTTTATTCCTTGCAATTCATTAAAATATTTTCTGCAGGTACAGGCTTTCATATTTTTTAATCAAGATTTAAAAGGTGTATAAAAATTCTTAAAGAGCAGTCAAGAGACTCGTGGCTCTAGGTCCCAAATTCTGAAATGGTTTAATCCTTTTTAAATGAAGTGAAACACATTCCTGTATTTTACCTTATTGTTCTTCATGCTCTAAAGGCCTGACTGAAATACTGATACTGAAGAAGATAAATAGCATTACAAAGTTATGGCATTATTCAATGGGAAAAATGGAGGATGTGAAAATACAGAAAACTCTCAAAAGGATGAAGCCGTTAAGGATGTATCAAGCCGTGGGTGAGGAGACTAACCAAACTCCCAAACAGAAGCATCCTCTCTTACAAAGAAGTTTCCAGGTGTACTGTGGCAATCAGAGAGATGCAGCCTAAAGGCACAGGGACTGTTGGTGATACCTAATCAAAGAGAGGAGCAGGTGCTGTGCTAGAATCCCCCTCAGGCTCTAAAGAGCAGTGCTAGGACTACTTGCAGCCATAGGGAGGGATTTTTTTGTTTGATTGTTTCTATATATACATAAGTAAATTACTAGCTATGTCAAGACATGGTGCTAGCAAAACTAAAATCATATGAGAATATATTTGTAGGATGTGAGTTTACTCATACCTTCATCTAGGGTGAGAAGGATTATAATTTCTAACACATCACCAGACTTAGTTCTACATACTCAGTTTTGAATGTTACTAGTCAAGTTCTCACGAAAATTCAGTAGAAATGTATAACTGTATTCTATGACGCACTTTCAAGATAAATTACATACATGTAAATACACATCTGGGGTTCATGAAAGCTTTAGAAATGTGTTTCACAGAATGCTGTTTGCAAAGCTATTTTATGTTTTCTCTTTGAATTCAAATGCTTTTTGCAATTAAAAATGGATTGGAAATTAAATTAAAACTAACACCATCTGAACTAGGCAAGTAACCTCAAAAGTGTAAACCAGTAACAGTAACATAAATATACTGCAGCATCCATGAAACCTGCTTTAGTTTTCTAAAAACATATACGAATACACTAACATTTTAGAAATACATTTGAGAGCACAATGCCAGCCCCAGAATTACATAAATGTACACAGTTGCATGTTAAAAGCTGTGGTGAATGCCACAAAAATACAAATCAGGACATACTGAGCAGCAACATCACAAGAGTACATTTCTGATCTTGCGCAAGTCAGCATGAACATTACACAAATTGGTATAAGGATGTGTACACAATGGTGTCTTGGACTCTTAGTGTTGTATCTAACCCTCTCTTTTATGCCTCCTACCTTTGTTCATAATCTTTTACAGTGTGTTAAATTTTGAGTTCCCATAAAAGAGAAACTGATCCTCATAACTGGTGTGTAAAGCCAGGCTATCCTATGGTGAAATCCAGATTGTAACAGATGTTCACATAGTAATGCACACAAAATATGTGTGAAATCCATGTGAAAATTTATTTACCAGAACTTTAGCTACCCTGAAAATGTGCACTTGTAAAAAACTTCTTCCTAAGAATTTTAACACTCAACAACTGATTATCAATAGTTTGGTAGTGAGGTTTCAAAATAAATGCTGTTTTCGTTTTCGCTATTGCAGCTTAGCAGAAAAGCACACACACATGAAAAATGAGACTGAGTAGAGAGATCTTTCCTTTTCTGTCAAGGTTTCTAAAGTTAACATACTAACCTTTCTGTGACCACAAGGGGATTGTCAACAACTTTATGCAGATGTGGTTTAAAACTTGACTTTCTCAAAGCTGTTAAGCTGTTTTGTTTTGTTTTGTTTCTGTTTTGTTTAGTTTATTTGTTGCATTTTGTTGTTGCTGGGGGGGATTGTTTGCTTTTACTGGTTGAAGCTGTGGATCTTGCACTGCATGATTCAGATCTTGAGAAAGGAATAGATTTGTTCTAGTACATAGGATTTATCATGTAAATGGTACAGGCATCTAGCACATTGTTTTCACTGGAAGGAAGAAAACACATAAACTCTAATTCTTTCCTAATAATAGATTATTTACAATAAGATTTTGGCTAGTGAGAAGTCTCATCTAAACAGCAACTCACATAAAGAAGTGATGTTTTGCTCTTGGGATGAGTGTTTCAGAATGGTAGAGCAATTCAGGAGGAAAGTATTTCTTTCCAGTGTGTGTCCTTATGTCATAGACAGTTACATGTCTTAATAAATTTGCACCGTCTGTGACAAATGTGTTGGTTGCAGGCAAACTCTGACAACCATCAACCAGGGGAATCAACTTGTGGTCTCAGTTCCTGATAGAGACCTCTCAACAGAACTACAGAAAATATGAAGTATGGGTAAGGAATTGGATATAAACACACTTGAAATTTAGTTGTTTCTGAGGGTATTTTTGGAGATAAATAGCTGGGTTATGTGATTTCTTGTAAGGTCTGTATAATCCAAAGTAGTTTAGCATATCACCGTATGGTGCTACAGTGCATATCTCAAGGTGCAGCAATTTTTTTAACGACTTAACCCATTTTTCATGGCTGCAACTGGGTACTGGATTTTAGAGACCATAGTCTCTAGATCATCACCTCTCCTTGTCTTCACTGAGGACTGCCACCTACGAGATTACAATGCAACCAGACCATGCTGCTAGTTCTTACACACTCTCCTGTGGGATGAACGGCTTATTTGGCCTTTGCATATTCTTTTTTTTTAATTCCCCTTCTAGGCAATTTAATTTGAACCTAAGGTGACAGGATGATATTTCTACTCCTAAAAGGAATTTTTTTTCAAAATAGCTTTCAGGGAAACTCTCATCAAGATTGTTGTTCTTGTCAGAACAACAATAGGATGATTAGGTGCTCCAGTTCAATAACAAAGAACCTTCATAAAGCCCTCAGTATCTACATACGCAAAAGTTGGAGATAATAATCTGAATATCCAAATAAGAAATTACTCCAGCATAATCCTGAAGCAAGTAGCAATCATAGCACTGCTTATCTATTCTAATGATTTTTAGTTGGACCTAACTGCAGAGGGTAAGGTACGTGCTAATTGCAGTGACTTGTTATGTGTTTTGAAGTGAAGATGCCAGGAACGGGGAAAACTGTTTGGCTCATTGAATTCTTGCATAATTTATATGTGTGTGTGTATATATATATATCTCAGAAAAGAAAAAAGAGAGAACTACATTAAATGGTGCAGAGGGGGAGCACAGAGAAAGTCAGATATGTGACAGGGTTGAACAGTACCTGCAAATAATAAAAAAAAAAGGTCCAACTGTTCATGCTGTACAAATATTTTATTCAGTTCAGAAGAAATCCTGCGTTTTGTATTACTTTTATGACTGGTCACTCAACTTGACAGGCATACACCAAAGTTTTTTTGTTTTGTTTTGTTTTGTTTTTTTTTAATGGCAGAACTGGAAATAGAAAAAGTAAGAATCAAAACCCAAAGCAACACTATGTACCAAGAGGATAATTGATTCCAAATAAAATAAAAACAAAACAAAAAAACAACCCCCAAAACTGCCCTTAGTGTTGTATGTTGACTGATAAATCATAGATCAAAATCCCTCCTATAAAATATTGAAGTAAGCCTTACACTCCTCCGGCATAGATTGGTACTTTAATGATTTGTACATCCTAGAGACCATTTGAATCCAAAATAAATTCAGAATGCTGCACTGGTGTCTGATTTAATCTCAATTTTATAGCTATCTGCTTACAGCTCCAATCATTATGTTTTTGAATAGGAGCTGGGTGCATTTAAATATGGGGTGTATTTAAATATGCAAACCAAGGGAATGTTCACTTTAGCAGGATAGTTAGGTTTTCTGTCTTATAGACCTCCACACATAGGTCAACACCTAGTGGATGGATGAGCTGCTAATTAGCAGCTCATGTCTCACCATTTCAGCACACAAATCATCTTTAATCTTCAGCAGAATTGTTTTTTAAACTTTGTTTTAAGGAATAAGATACTTGTCTGTAGGTTTTCTTATAGGAAGATAATGTTTTTTTCTAAAGACATTGTTTCTGTAAACAGAGTTTGTTCTCCTGCCTGTTCACAAATGCCAGGCCTCAGTTTTCCTAATAAAAAAACGTGTGTAGATAGAATATATCAAGCAATGACAGATTGCTGTCAGGATTGGCTTGCTAATGCTAAGAACTATAACTAAAGGTATGAAAATTTTTCCTGGAGGCCTTAATTTGCGCTGGAATGAGCTGGCCAGGGAAGTGGTGGAGTCACCAACCCTGAATTTAAGGGTCACTTGGACGTGGTGCTTAGGGATATGGTTCAAGGTGAATCTTGTAGAGTAGGGTTATAGGTTGAATTTTGTGAATCTGAGGGTCTTTTCCAACCTGGATGTTTCTGTGATTCTGTGATTCTATAATTGTGTTATCAGATAGAAAATCAAGAGTCTATTCTTTTTTTTTTATTATTATTAATACAGGTCACATCTGCAAAATATTTACTTGTTCTCTCCTCTTTCAGTGAATTCTCTTTTGCCTCAGAAAACACATGTATTTTTCTTTCTTTGTTCACTCAACTTTAAGAAAAAAACCATTAACACAAACTACAGCCAGGATTTGAATTCACCATTTCATTTTCCCCTATTACATAAAGTAATGGCAGGCCATTAAGTACCAAATCTTCGCCCTTAGATATACTTTCACATTTTTAGGAGACAACTATTCTGACACAGCTGGAACTGTATATCAAAAGCTTGTGAAATGCAATGGCACTGATAAAACTTTTTAAAGTTTGGAGGCTGCATACCAGCTTTTTTTAAAGCAATGGTGCAAAGCGATAGATTTTTTATAATTTAGATAAGAATATTTTGTTACAAAAAAACCTCCTCTGATTCTTTGTAACACAGCAGAATAAGGCAATGAAATGTTTTCATTTGAGCCCTAAAATATAGGAATTATTAAAATTTCTACTGTGATGGTACAAAATTAGCATTGTTCAGCTGTCATAACTTCATCTCATACAACAGAATGTTTAAAGTTTGCTCTTATATCCAACTGCCCTATGTTCACAATATTTGATTTCACTATAATGGAAACATCTTCATAGCTTATTTATTCACAGGTAAGGGAGGGATAATTTCAGCCATAACATACTTCTAATGAGATTTTTGTCATGGAGTAAATTTGGGGCAATGTTCTCTACTGGGATAAATTGTTCCACTGCATGCTTTAGACAAGCTGTATTCAAAAGTTATGATAATACCAGAGAGAATACATTTTGTATCTTGGCAGGTAAACTTTCAGGAGAATTTTTCAAGGATGAGCTATATGAAGCAGTACTTGCTACAAAGAGCCATTGTGAGCTGCCAAGACATTGAAGAATATGCATTGGCAAAAAGAACTGCAGTATCCTGGAATTATCCATGAAGCACTGGTGCATTCCTTAGCTTCATTTGAATCCTTCTGGAGCTCGCAGACTAAGTCTAACAAGTTCAAAGAATTGCTGGCTTCCCCACAGGGACATGTCCCTGTCTGAATCACTATGTTCCTCCTGCTGTGCTTTTTGAAGAGAAATGTTATATACCCAGTACTTGGATCATGTCCATTCTGAATACAATCATATGTCAATTAGTCCTTTCTTTCACCACTGTTTTTAATTTTCTCTGTCAGAAATAAACATTCTGTCTTTAAATCCATGGCCAGTTACATAGTATGGATATTGGAGTCTTTTTTTTTTTTTTTTTTTTTTTTTTTTTTTTTTTTTTTTTTTTTTTTGTTTTGTTTTTTTTTTTTTTTTTNTTAGTTCCCATAATTCCTCACATCACCCTCAGTGTAATACAAGTCTAAACATTGTAAGCTTTGTTGTTTCAGTTTCTTTTTCCAGCAGACATATTAATTGATTTCCTTGGCTAATATCATCATCTCAGCATCATCAAATGACCTGAGGATGACCCGAGGATGTCACACCGAGTCATTATTTCTATTCTCTCTATCAATATCAGGTATAGGTTGGCTGATGGTTTTAGCTACTGCTTGTAAATATGTGATTCAAAGATGCTATTTTGTCCACTAGCTGTTGTGTTTTGGAATCTGGTGTTTTTCTGCATAAGAAAATATCACCAAAAAAAAAAAAATCCTCTGTAAAGGTGCATAGACAACTTCTTAATTTTTTAATTAAAAAAAAAAAGAAAAAAGAAAAGAATAACAAAATCTTTCTGCTCACAGCTGGCACATACATACTGCATTCAGCAGGGAGGGGGAAAATCTTGTCATAGTTCTGCAGTTTACTATTCCCAGGAATGTACTAATGCTTTTCTTCCTCATATTGTTGAAAAGGTAATTTATTGCTAACACTAAGATGAGCTCTAATGCCAGACTTTACATCTTAGATTGGTATTTCTGTTCTTTATGCAAAATCTGATTATTCCTCTCTCCAGCACCATTCGCAGATGCAAACACAAAAGATAAGTATGGCCAGACATGAAGGGAAGAGCCCTGTAAATTTAATGTGTTTTTTAACTCCTTTTCCACATCCACAATATCTGATATCTGAAAGGCTATGGCAGTATATGTGGGTGTGTCACTGGATCTGCTAATGACAGATAATTGTCCATATTTCAAGGGCAAGCATTAATATGAATTTCTAGAGCTGTCATAGCTTTAATTTCTTAAACATAACATGACTTGGAAATACTTTTAATAAGGAAAGTTGGCAAATACTGTGAAGCCTGAAAAGCCCTAAAGGCATTTAAGATAGACAGGTTGCAGATCCTGTTACCATTTCTTTAGTGAATGTAATCCTTGCTACCATGGTACTAGGAATCATAGAATCATAGAATGGTAAGGTTGGAAGGGACCTCAAGGATCATCTAGTTCCAACCCCCTGCCATAGGCAGGGACACCTCCCACTAGTACAGCTCACTCAAGGCCTCATCCAATCTGGCCTTGAACACATCCAGGGAGGGAGCAGCCACAACCTCCCCAGGCAACCTGTTCCAGTGCCTCACCACCCTCACTGGAAAGAACTTCCTCCTAACATCTAGTCTAAGTCTCCCCTCTACCAGTTTAAACCCATTGCCCCTTGTCCTGTCATTGCAGGACCTTGTAAATAATCCTTCCCCAGCCTTCCTGTAGGCCCCCTTCAGATACTGGAAGGCTACTATCAGGTCCCCTCGAAGCCTTCTCTTCTCCAGGCTGAAGAGCCCCAACTCTCTCAGCCTGTCCTCATAGGAGAGCTGCTCCAGCCCTCTGATCATCTTTGTGGCCCTCCTCTGGACCCACTCCAACACTTCCATGTCCTTCCTGTGCTGAGGGTTCCAGAACTGCACACAGTACTCCAGGTGGGGTCTGATGAGAGCAGAGTAAAGTGGCAGAATCCCTCCCTTGCCCTGCTGGCCACACTGCTCTTGATGCAGCCCAGGACTCGGTTGCTGTCTGGGCTGCATGTGCACACTGCAGGCTCATGTTGAGCTTTTCATCAACCCAGACTCCAAGGTCCTTTTCCTCAGGGCTGCTCTGTTGTGATGCTAGCAACTGCTTCAAGGCTATAGTGTTACAGGGTTGGAGACTTCACACATAAAACTATTAGTGGGCAGATTCACTGACAGACTGAGATACCTCCTGTGATATTAGATTCTCAACATTTTCATTGGGCTACCATCTCAATATAGGGATTCAATGCCTAAAGACATGTCTATGTTAGACCTTCAGGTGTTTCACGTTGATAGTTCAGGTGATCCCAGAAGGACCAAGAAGGTATTTCATTCCATATACATCATGTTTAGTATACAGCTGAGGGATCATAAAGGTCCAGTTACCTTCTTCAAAGCCAGCATATAAGGAGGACTCACTTTGTTGTGGCTTCAATCTTAATCTGTGTCTTCTTGAATCCATTGCCAAAATCCACCCTCTGAACCTCATTCCTGTCTGCTGCTGATCCAATATGGACTTCTGTCACAGCATCAGTACTGACAGTGACATATTTGCCATCAAGGGAAGTTGTGTTTGATATTGCTTTTGCATTTGTTAGTACATATTTAATTTTCTTGTTATTATTTTCATTAAAACAGTTTTAATTTTCTTTTCCAACTCATAAGTATCTTCCCTTTATTGCCTTTCTCTTCCCTTTGGGAAAGGAGAGAGGTTAACAGAGTGACTGTCACTCATTTGGTGACTAGCCTAGACCTAACACTTGACAGGGTGTTTCTCTGCCAGAGGAGGAGTCTGTTCCACCTGGTATCCTTAGAACATGTCTACCCTGAAAGAACCATCAGATAAACAGATCTCTTCTTTTTCTTATGAAATAATGGACAAGGGAAACAATAATAGCAGTGGTATTGTCCCATTTCTATAAAGGCAAGAGGCAACCTGAGAGAGTGTGAAGAATCAGAATCAACTCTCTTCACCACCTTTCCTTCCCACTTGAAAGAAATACAAGACATTTCATCCACCTTGCAAATGATAGGCTATTCTAAGGCATGCAGGATAGAGATATCTCAAAATCTTCATACTGAAGTTTTTGTGCTTCCTATGGAATATTTGAAGACTTCTGTGGGATGAGAGGATGGCATAAGAATTAAAGTCTCTTATCTCTCAGGGTGACGGTTTGAGGCTAATTGGAATATTTTAATGAGAGAAATTAGATTATAGGCTGTGAAAAGGAAACAATGGTGATGGCTGCTTCGCTCATAGATTTGCTGAGATGTATAAAAACAAGGACACAAACATAGATAAGACAGTGCCTCTGTCAGAGTCTGTGTTTCTCTTCTTCTGCTGTATAACCCAACTAATCGCTGATCCTCCAAACTCACTTCGCACATAAAGCAAACTCTGGGATAAGGTAGAGGGGTGGAAAGAAGGTGGAAGGGTGGTTGGGAGCCCCTCCTGGGGACTCAGATTTCTGGGAGGGGTATTGTGTTTCTGTATTACTTTTAACTTGTGTGTTTCTGTATACAGCTGTAAATATTGTAATGTATTTTAAATATCTGCTTGTATATTGTACTAAGCTGTGAATATATAAAGCTTCATTCCTTAACTTCCAGCCAGCTGAGTCTAGTCTGGGTGATTTCATCACACTCAGGATGGGTATCATCATTCTCATGTCAGCTCCAACAATTATTTACGTATCTGAGTATATAATTGCAGGTGATATGTGAGATTCTTGAAGCAAAAAATGGAATTCTGAAATTCTTCTTTCATGTGACCATCCTCTTCCCTAAATTACATCAGAAAAGTATACTGAATCCTGGTCCACTCATCTTTGGAGGGCTACTGTACAATAAAAAGGGTGAGAAAGTGACATCATAGCACAGCTTTCCTGGCAGAAACACTTGTATTTTTAAAAAAGGGACAGCTGAAGAGGAGGTAGACCTCTTTTCAGTGTTTTTCTATCCACTTTCTTAGGTGAATCCCCAAGCACAGTGTCACTGCTACTGTAATTCCTGTACTAAGACTGCTGAGTCTCTCCATTTCAGATGGAGAGTTTTTACCCATGCTGGCACTGCGGATTACACTGCACTGAGGCTGCAGGAAGGAAGCATTCAATAGAGACTAAGGTAATTGTGTATACTTTTCTTACAGTCCTTTATGCCAGCACCACTGTGAAATATGTCAACATTGTTTCATCACAATAACAAAAAAAAAAAAGAGGTTTCCATTAAGTTTTATTAATTTATTTTTTTTGGTGAGGTGGTCTGTTAAGACTGATCTCCTGAAAAATTATGAACAAATTCTACTGTTCATGTGCTAATCACAGGTTTTAACATCCTATGTATGATTTTACTGCATGCTATCCTATTTCTCACAAGAAAAACTGCAAACCAGATTCATTATTCTAACATTTTAAACTACATTTTTCATGTTATTAAAAATTGCATTCTATCACACAAAAAGTGTTTTCACAGAACACCACATCTTGACTGTCATCAATGTATCACTAAGTCTTACATAGAATAAGCAGCATTAGTCCAAAAGTAGTGGTGTGAGAACAAGAAAACCTCTCTACTGTGATAATTGTTTTTAAAAAAAAATCTAAAGCTTTTAAAGAAAAAAAGAAGCAAATGACATAACCTATTTAAGAATGTTGGACACAGAACTAGAGGCAAATATTGTTTGTACTGTTGAAAGCTTTTTAAGGGGATTGACACTGCATTAGTAATTCCAAGAAGACTACAAAACTTGTATCCAAGATCTGGTTGTCATTGTTGGAGAACTAAGCATTGCCAAACTGAAGCCAATGTAATAATCTGTGATGTAAACCTTATGAGAAATATGTTTAGATGATTAAGCTTGTTCAGGATCCTCAAGACGGAATAATGAGCAATTCTATGAAGAAAATTGTTATAACCCTGCCTTAAAACTTGATAGAGAGATACAAAACCAGACTTCATATCGCTTTACTTCAGCAGAGAATTTTGCTTAGTGGTTTTTAGAGATGTTTTAAAGGTGCAATGAGAAAACAGTTGTACAGAAGACGATAATTTGCACAGTTCTTAAGAGGACATGAACTCCAACACTGCTTAAAGCCTATCGACACTAAAATGCCTGAAAGAGAAATGATACTGAATGCCTCTATGCTCTAATATTTGGCCTTACAGTAATTACTCAATTGGTTGATATAATGGAGGGTTATTAATTGATGTGAGATGATATTTATTTCCAAAATTAATACTGTTTATTAATTTTTATATTTAGGAGTCCTGCCCCTGCAGCTACTAATTTTAATAATTGGTTCTTTGCACAGTCATGGAAACTTTATAGAGATAATAATGCAGTACCTAGAAATAACTAACAATAATATAACATTAATTGAACTCAATTGGACTGGAAGAGAAAGTTCCTGTGGGCAATAAAAAGAAAGCCTATAGAGAGTGAAAGCAAGGTAACTTGGGATGAATACAAAGATACTGTTCATGCAGTCAGAGATCTGGTTGGGAAAGCTAAGGCACAGCTAGAATTGAATCTGGCTAGGGACATTAAGGGGAACAAGAATATCTTCAGGTATATTAGTGAGAAAAGGAGGACTAGGGAGAATGTAGGACCCTACCAGAAGGGAAATGGAGAGCTCCTGACAAAAGATATGGGTAAGTCTGAGGTACTCAATGATTTCTTTGCCTCAGTCTTCAATGTCAAGAGCTGCAACCACAATGTCCAAGTCCCAAAGGGAAAAAGTATGGTCTGGGAGAAGGAAGATCTGCCCACTATAATTGAAGATCATATTTGTGAGCACCTAAGGAACCTGAACATGCACAAGTCCATGAAGACTGACGAGATCCACCCACAGGTCCTGAGGGAACTGGTAGATGAAGTTGTTATCCACTGTCCGTCAGATTTGAAAGGTCATGGCAGACTGGGGAAGTTTCTGCTGACTGGAGAAGGGCAAACATAACACCCTTCTTCAAGAAGGGAAAAAAGCATGACCCTGGGAGCTCAGACCACTCAGCCTCACCTCTGTGCCTGGCAAGATCANATTTGTGAACACCTAAGGAACCTGAACATGCACAAGTCCATGAAGACTGACGAGATCCACCCACAGGTCCTGAGGGAACTGGTAGATGAAGTTGTTATCCACTGTCCGTCAGATTTGAAAGGTCATGGCAGACTGGGGAAGTTTCTGCTGACTGGAGAAGGGCAAACATAACACCCTTCTTCAAGAAGGGAAAAAAGCATGACCCTGGGAGCTCAGACCACTCAGCCTCACCTCTGTGCCTGGCAAGATCATGGAGCAGATCCTCCTGAAAGATCTGCTAAGGCAAATGGGAAACAAAGCAGAAGTGAATGGTGGGAACCAACAATGGCTTCACCAAGGGCAGATCTTGCCTGACAAATTTGGTGGCTTTTCATGATGAATTCATGGCCACAGTGGACAAGGGAAGGGCAACTGATGCCATCTACCTGGACCTGAATAAGGCATTTGACTCTGTCCCACATGACATCCTGGTCACCAAACTGGAAAAACATGGACTTGATAGGTGGCACATTGCTGGATAAGGAATTGGCTGGATGGTCGCATGCAGAGGGGTGATCAATGGCACAATGTCCACCTGGAGACCAGTGACAAGTGGCATCCCTCAGAGGTCAGTGCTGGGACCAGTGTTGTTTAAAATCTTTGTCAGTGACATGAACAGTGGAATTGAGTGCACCCTCAGCAAGTTTGCAGATGACACCAAGCTGTGTGGCACAGTTGACTTGCTAGAGGGCAGGGATGCCATCCAGAGGGACCTGGACAGGCTGGAGAGGGGGGCCCAGGCCCACCTCATGAAATTCGACAAGGTCAAGTGTAAGGTCCTACACCTGGGTAGGCACAATCCCAAGCACAAATCCAGGCTGGGTGGTGAATGGCTGGAGAGCAGCCCTGAGGAAAAGGACCTTGG
>VWZE01005837.1:244866-325560 GCA_013396675.1 Eubucco bourcierii
TCCAAGTGGCTCGGCAGGGCCCTTACTGCTTCCTCCTGGATTAGAGGGGCACTATACTGGTCCCTGGCTCCATCTATCAGTTCAGGAGGCCAGTTGTTCTGGAGATAAAAACTAGTAAATTTACTGCAGCAAAAATAATAAGTTACTTTTTATTCTTTAAAAGTCATGTTGCGAATAACTAAATCATGATGATAAAACTTATTTATTTTAATATGACTGTCGAGGTTTGATTTCTATTGTAAGACAGGTGCATCTCAAAGTCTATTAAAGGAGAGAACAGCCTATTTTTGTTCCTTCTTGATAGAATTATCCAGCCATAAAAGATGAATTTCTGTGGTTTACCATTTCGTTCCACTGATTATCACCAGCACAGTGAAGTGGTAAATACAAATGCTAATTTCGCCATACTTTCAAAGGAAATTTTAAAAGTTTGATAGTGTTTAAAATTAAAATGCAAGGCACTGTAAAATCAATTCTGTTTACAAACAAACACAATCACAATAGAAATGCAAAATATGTTGAAATGTAAAGCTTACCAAACTACACTAACAATAAAAACCTGATGGGAAAGAGAGTAAATACAGAGATACTACCAACATAAAGCAGTGATAGGGAAGTGAAAAATGAATGCAGAAAAAAACCCTCACTAGCATTATAGAAGAAAGATAATATCTTTTGAAACAGTAATAATCACATTCACTTTGGAAGGTTATATTATAAGACAAAGAAATACCACAGTGTATCAAATATTAGCAATTAATTTTTAATATCTCCTTTCGTTAACTGCTAGCTTCTTTTCTCACCCTATATTCAGTATTTTTTTGGGTTATAATTTAGTCCAACAATGTATTTCTCTTGTTGAGAGTCATAAAAAGTAGTATATTTCTGGAAAAATCACAAACTGGGATATTCTAAAAAGCCTACTCCCTTTATTAATTAAAGCTTTGAACTGCTTTCATTTATACACAATTTTCTGCTTTAACTGTCCTTTTTATTCTTTGCTATTTGTTTGCAATGGGTTTTACCTACACTATAATGAAAAGATTTAATTTAATATATCTATATGTAATATCATACAATATATGTAACTCTTAAAGCTATTGAAAAATACTTATCTCATTTTAGTTGAATGGAGTTATGCAGAGAAATACACTTAGCTTTTTGGAAAATATCCTCAGATGATGGGGATATCAAGATCAGGGTTCTTTGTTTTCTTTCAAGAATAAAAACCAAACAAGCAAAAAAAACCCAAACCCATTTGTAGTCAACTGCTGTAAAACAGAACACTTGGATTTATAATACTGGTTAGAGTGAATAGAGAATTGTTAGTGTTCTGTTGTTTATTGCAAAGTATGGCATAAAGATACTATAAGAAACTCCTGGAAAAAAAAGTCTTTTTTTCCATTATGATAGATCTGATGACAAAACCACAGGTTTCAAAACGTTTCTGTCTGTTGCCTTATGGAAAGTTTTCTTTTCTTCTGGAAGTCTCACAGTAGAACTGGACGAGACATGCAGGAAACATGGGCAATTCAGAAAAGTTGTCCTTTGAGAAATCTATACCATTTTTTACTTGCTTTCTGCTTTCTTAGGGTGCTTTTGTACAGTTGTTTCTGGGCAACTGCCTAACTCAGGCTAAAGATTTGTTGTTGATTTTGCTTTTGAATTTTTTAAAGTATATGGTGGTCAATGCACAAGTTTCCTCTACAGGGAAATATTCTAGTGTCACTAAATGCATGAAAAAATATGAAGGAATCTTTCTTTTCATAGGAAAACTTCCATCTCAGTTTTGTTATTTTGTTACATCTCATGTCTCCTCTTCCTCATTAAATGCCATTAACATGACAGGTGTCCTCACTTGCAGGGTTGGGAAACAAAGGGAGGTTAGAGATACCTTTTTCAACAATGTGATGCAGACAATATCCAGGTTATGCTGAGATTTGCCTGTTTGCCTGTTGCTCAGAAGAGAAACTAGTATCCAGGAATCAGAGGAACATAGCAACAGCCACCAGAATAGGAAGGATACACATTCTTTATTCCAGCAGAATAGCCATCAAACCTCAAAGGATTTCCAGCTGTGCTCTGTCTAGAATAAAAGAGAGTTTAAGCTTAACAAAGCTCATTTGATTTTGCTTGTTGATTTTCATGTGTATTTTAGCATAATAAACTTCACAAACTCCAGTGTTTGCAAAAAGTGAAAATGAAAATGTTCTGAAAATAGTGACATTCTTCTTGAATCTGAATTAATTCTCAAAAAAAATATTTTTTTTTTTTCCTGGCAGGGCACAAACACCTGTGCACAACAGCCTATGCGCCACTTAAATCCCATTTACCTTAAGCCCTCAGTGAATTTCACTGGTACATAAACTTAAAACCAGTGATTCCATTTGCCCAGGGCAGCAAAGCTTTTTCTGACTCCCCATCAGACGCACTGAAAATAACACTGTAAAAATAAAGGAGGTCTTTTAATACAAATTCACAAGGTGGTTCTGAAGAGAGACTTAGTAGCAGGATACTGGAGCCACTTACAAGAGCCCTTCTGCCAGGGGAAATAACGTAAAGCAATAGCTCTGTGCTGATGGGGTGTGAAAAGCCTGACAGGATTTTGAACAAAGCTTTGAAAAATGTAGAGCAAACAACATACCTTCTTTAAATTTGGCCTTTCACCTGTGTGGAGGATGCTCAGGCCTAAGTGCAATAGGCAACTCGAGTGGAAAAATAAACTACAGAAGTAGCTAAATTCAGAAGTCTGAAGGATTCCAGTTACAATTATTAATTTATGGGAAATTGGCAAACCGTGAATATAGTGGACTATTAAATCTCTAACATCCCAAACAACAGTAAAGATACTACAACAATGATGGTATGTTGGAGCAGGTATGTAAACCAGATCACCCAAATCTCATTATAAATCAGACTTTCACTCAACTGTCACTCTTTATATACTCAATAAACTTATAATTTTTAATTTTCAATGGTATTAATCTGACAGTTGTCACTGGGGTAAAACATAAGCAAAAACTATATAAGTAAATGCTTTTGAAAAGTAGATTTCTTCTTCTCTCTCAGTATGTATTCTCTGTGACATGAACCTCAGCTTATTCACTTCAACCTTGTCAGTTTTCATCACTGTTAAATCTCAGCAGAAGGTATGGGTTTAATCAAACACAAACATTCTCCACATTTGAAAACAAATATTTTGGGGGTGTTTGTTGTTGTTTTGTTACATTTTTTTTTTTTTGGTAGGTCTTCAGAGTTTCCAAATGGTTAAAAAAATGTTTAAATAACAATTCAATACAGCATCACAAATTAATGTGGAGCTCCAGAAATACTCACATTAGTTCAATAATGAGTTAATCATCATTATTACTGTAAATACCAAAAGGAATTAATGATTAGGGCAATATTTTAAAGCATTCTTCATTATCATCTGTATTGTTTGTAAAATTCCAGGATGATGATAATTACTGCAAAGCTTCTCTTTGGGCAACGTTTACTTCCCTATGGGAGGATAACCCAAAGCTAAATGCTACTGAAGTACCTACAAAATCCTCAAAAATGGGCTTAGGATACTCTGTACATACATTAGCTTGGAGGTTGCTTCCCCATAGGATAAATTTCAACACCAGACCTGATAAAAATAAGCATTCAAGACAAACCTCATTTTTTACTGAATCTCTGGATGGTAGTAAAATAGTTCTTTAGTGTGTATTTTTGATAGATTTGTGATAGGTGAAGAAAGCTCAAACATGCAGCTGTGAAATCTGTGTACGTTTACTTGTCCAGTAATTTAAAAAGAAAAAACAAAAACCAAAAATCAAATGGTATACATCAGCTCCCTGCTTGATTAAAGGACACAACCACTGGAGCTCAAGTGCTGAAATAAGGAAATGGGCAGGAATGTGTCTCTGGGGGGAAAGGGGAACTAAGGGCTCACCAGCTCACTTTAGTGATTTGCTCAGGACACAAAAAACATCAAGCAAAGTAAAAGGTATAAAATGTATCAACACACAGCAGTTCATTCCTATGGAAAAGTTAAGCTATTCTCAAAAAACTTTTTTGACATAACCAATTCCATAGAAGGTACAAAAGCCTCAACTGCGTTTGCTGCTTTCCCCTCCCTCCCCTATTTTTTTTAAGTACCAAATATTTAAAAACTCCAGACTTAAAATTTCCTAGATAACTATATCATAAATGCTCAAGTCATGGCTGAAAACAACATTTGACTTCTAACTTAGGTGGTTTTAGAAATTTTATAGTGGATAGTCTGTATACAAATTTTGCTTACTATAGAGTTCATGCACAGGTGTTACAAGCTTAGAAGTAGATAATAATTTTGTGTTAGAATAAATATTTGGTAGGAAATACATTTTTTTTTTCTGCTAAGAATTTTTTTTTCCCTGGAAGAAAGAATGAAAATATTGGGTTCCGGGTTGATAACATAGAACACTCCCATTAGTTTCAGTTTGTACATGAATGACCCAAGTTTCAGGGACCACTTACTGCAGACTAAGCATCCATGGAACTTTGGCTGTGAGGCTGAAAGAATGATAGATTCGTTATCATTTTTTTGCTCTGTCATCAGGGAGCAAGCAATTCTTGCAAGAACCTTCAATTTGGTACTCAGAAAAATGAAAAATTAATTTTGTTTTATTTGGAAATATTTTTTCCCATTGATTTTATCACTTTTTTTTTTTTTTAATAAAAAACGACCCAAAACTTTGGTGTCTTTTTAATTTATTATAATTAAACATAGGATTCTAAGGCCTTTTAGCTGCTGTTGACCTCCTCTTAAGGGTGGCCACACAGGAGAGGAATATTTCCAGTTCTATCATTCTGTGATGCTAGGCTTGGCACTAGTACATCACCACAATTACCACAGATGGAGAATTAGACATGGAAAGATTTTGCTAAGAATTATAAAGCTCTGATGAAATTGGGCCTGCCTCACTTTCCCCAAGGCTAAGTTGCCTGTGCTAACAAGGGGGAATATTTCTGTAAACTCAAACCAGATTTTCTTTAAAATACTTTAGGCCATTACTGCAATAGTAAAATGGATTTCTACATGGAGTAGATGAAGACTATGATAAATTTAAACTGGGAACATGACCCTAAGAGGTTTTTGAAACTGGTAGATAAAGGTGTTCTTTAAAATCTTGTGGTTTTCTATGACGAAAATCAAGACGAACATTCATTTAGCACTTACAATTTGGCATGTGATAGTTCATTTTTAAGTGCTTATTTCACAAATCTAAGCATTAATTCAAAGATCTGTTGAGTGATATAGAGATATTTCTCTTTGTTGTGATCTATTTCTGATATTGAAAATTCTAATCTTATTTGGTTTCATCGGCCGTATTCCAGAAAGGTAGAGGATCACATGTGTGGAAAGGACTAAAACAGCATTTTTGACTAAATGGCATTTGAATTACATGATAGGACAGTAATAAGAGGTAGCGAAGGAAGAAAGAGAAACTATTAGAAAAGTGCCAGCCAGGGATGTTGAAAAATTATTTTTAGCAAAGGTAAATGGAGAAGATGTAAAGGTCTTGATATTTCCTCATGTTACGGTGACTGGTGTGAGGCAGATTTATAGCACATTGAGAGGATGCATATGATTACATTTTGGCAACTTCCATTAAGCTAATACTTC
Organism: Eubucco bourcierii; assembly: GCA_013396675.1. Taxonomy (NCBI): domain Eukaryota; kingdom Metazoa; phylum Chordata; class Aves; order Piciformes; family Ramphastidae; genus Eubucco; species Eubucco bourcierii. The sequence goes on from VWZE01005837.1 coordinate 250,520, forward strand.
TTGGTAAGTCATCAAGAATTAGGTGAGTTCCAAAATGCCTCTGTTTTTCAGGGTGACGTAAATATTGCATTAATCAAACCTATTCAGAATATTGAAATGAGATTTCATTAACTAATATCCCCTATTAGGATTATTATGACTAATTATAGTTATTAAACTAATGGCCTTAATAGTCAGGCACAATTTATTACAGAAGGTTAAGAGGCCTATGACAAATTGGAAAGCAGAAGTATGATCAAACTCTTCTTTTAGCATTTTGCACAGGACTGTCATATGATAGCCGTGACAGCAATAGTTTCATTTTTTGAAACTCATGTCACAATGAGAAATAACATTTTATGCTTTCCTAATGATTTTAGATGCCAAATAGGAAGTGTGATAAAGATGCTGATTTTCTAACCACAGAAATATTGTAATGGGTTGTATTTGCTGGTCTCCCAGAGAGAGCTGTGTACAGTTTGAGCACTCATGTTAATATCTCAAAATCTCATAGCACAAACATGAGTAAACGAGGTGCATGCATGACCCTTGAATCCTACTTTGTGAGAAAGAAAAACCTTACCAGGAAATAAGAAAACTTATAATACAGAGACTTTCCCACACACACATTTTTTGTAGCTTGAGAAACAAGTTTATTTTCTTGAGGTTTGAGCTTCAGAAGTCAACAAGATTTTCATGAAGTAGAACTGTCATATAACAAGAATGTTATTGGGATTACCAGCAGCATTTTAAGAAACACAAGACTGGGTGTTTGACTCTCAAATGGACAGTCATAAATGATTGTCTATATTCAGAAGGAGTATCAATTTCGTATCTTGGGTAGATAGTGATGACCAGATGTCAGAGAAAAGAAAAAATACCAACCATATCTAATCTGGGCAACTCACTTTTAGGTCCAGAGAGATTCAAAACAGCTTTGGATATTTCAACAGTCCTTAAAGTTAGGTACTCTAAAGCATGATCCATCTCCTCATCTTTGCTGATGTAGAACAGTGAAAAGGGGCAGATGGAGATATCTGCCTACTGTGCCCTCGAAATTAGACTATCGTATCTCATTGAAGATTATAATAGAATTATAGAATCAAGGAATGGTTTGGATTGGAAGAGCACTTTAAAGATCATCTAATCTGATCTCCCTGCAATAAGCAGAAACATCTTTAACTAGATCAGGTTGCTCAGAGTCCCTTCTAACCTGGTCCAGAAGGTTTTCAAGGATTGAACATCTGCTACCTCTCTGACCAACATGTTTCACTGTTTCACCACCCTCATGGCAAGTAATGTCTTCCGTATATCTAGTTTAAATCTACGTTTAGTTTAAAACCATTACCCTTTGTTCTATCACAACATGCTCTGCTAAAAACACTGTCCCTGCCATTTTTATAGGTTCCTTTCCATTACTAAAAGGCCATGATAAGTCTGTAAGTCTCCCCTGGGACTTCTCTTCTCTGAGTTGAAGAACCCCAGATCTCTCAGCCTTTCTTCATGTGGAGCTGTTCCAGTCCTCTAATCTTTTTACCAACTCTCCTCTGGACTTCCTCTAACCTATTAATGTCTTCCCTGTGCTGAAGACTCCAGAACCAGACACATTACTCCAGGTGAGATCTCACCAAAATGGAGTAGAGCAGCAGAATCATCTGCCTTGACCTGATGGCTGCACTTCTTTTAATGCAGCCCAGAATGTTCTTTGCCTCCTGTGCTGCAAGCGCACTTTGTTGGCTTGTGTCCAGCTTTTCATCAACCAGTACCCCAGAGTCCTTAAATACCAGGTTGCTCTGAATTCATCATATCCCACTGATGTCGAGGATTGCCCTGATTCGAGTGCAGGACTTTGCACTTGGCCTTGTTGAGTCTAACAAGATTCACACAAGCCAACTTTTCAAGCTTGTCCAAGTCCCTCCAGATGTCATCTCATTCCTCTGACACGTCCAATGCACCGCTTAGCTTGGTGTCATCTGCAAACTTGCTGAGGGTGCACTTCATACCACTGTCTATGTCACTGATGAAGATATTAAATAACATTAGTCCCATCATGGACCCCAAGCCTTCATATTGCTGACTGTTTAAAAGTGCTAAAATACTTGCATTTCAGAGGCAGTATTGCTATTCTGATTACTGTTTCTGAAGATATGAATACAGTTAGAAAGCAATAAGAGTAGTCTGAAAAATTACAGAGAGTCAAATACATATTTTAAGGTTATCAGTGGTGTTTCAGAGTGCAGATGAAAAGGGTTTTATTTTTATAGCACTGTTGTCATATTGCAAGATAAAGTCTTTGTTATATACTCAAGCCAAAACTACAGAGTAAAGTATTTTAGATATTTGATATAAAAAGATAGTTTCTTATAATAATTGACCTTACATCTCTGGAGGCTAGCAAATCTTTATTGATCTTTTTTTGTACAGTTGATTCAATAAACTAAGTTCTTAATTTGTTTTTTGCCTTGTTTTTGATATTGTGACATCTGAGTTTCTTTGTTTACCTTGTTATCTCCTAAACATAACTTCTATTACTGTACAAACTAATTTTCTTTTTAGTACATTCTGTGATAACGCTCCAATTGTTCCTGAATTTTCACATCTCATGCCTGTGTTGTCTCCTAATATGCCGTGTGTGCTTCTCATGTCATAACAACTATATGTAGCTGCCAAATACTCTGCTTAGAGGCCTGGAAGGGAAATTGCGTGTGTTATTAATCAAGAGCTGGTGTGCTTTTTCACAGCCAGTTAAGACACAGCTATTAGAGCTGAGTTTCCTTATCACTAGGTAATAAAGCAGAGTTTCTGCCTTGGATACATGGCACAGAGACAGGGAACATAAAGGCTGACATGCTGAATCAGACTAATGGTCTATCTAACGTGATATTCTTGTGGTAATACTGAAGAGTACCACATAAAAGAGTTCAGAACTGGATATGAGATCCTTGTAATGAAAGCGACTTCTCTTACTAACCCTAGGCAATTGCTATGATAAGGACTTGTTTTGGTGAATCATGAAGAATGACAACCTAAGCATGCTTTTTAATCCTTGACAAAGTAATCGTGATTCCTGTTGTTTGCACACCATTTCTTTTCCCCTACAGTTCTTTGTCTCAACTGCATTTCATGACAGCTGCTTTACCAGTAAAGATGGGCTTATAAAAATTGCACTAGCACGATATTAAGGATCTCCAATACTAGAAACTAAGATATATTAGAAGGAATACATTGCCCATACAATTTTCACTTCCTGTTCTTTCTTATCATACATTTTAGCTGTATGTGTTTGCGGTTTAGAATATATTTTAACAGCACATTTTTCATAGGTCTTCCATCTTGCTCAGTACATAGGATACAACCTGCCTTGGAGAGAACCTACCTGGTCTATTATCTGATGGATCACTCTTTGCTGCAGGAAAAGAGAGAAACTTAGTGAGTGGGCAGAGGGTGAACAATTTTTGAATCCCTACTATAAAAAAGAGAATTTTTGAACACCCCCAAAAAAGTACAAACATTGTAAATTGTGTAGAAAAAAAAAAGTTTATTTCTTCCTAGTCTTAATTTAAAAAAAAAAAAAAAGGTATGAATCATTTAGATTGTAATTCACAGTCTGAGTGTGATGCCTGCAAAAGTCAGAAGTTACTCCAATGTAGGAACTGCCTTCTAGCGCTTTGTGTTGGAGAGTATTATAGACATAGAACAATCCCCTGTAGTTTCACTGTCCTTAAATGACCTTATTTATTAAGTAAAACCCAGGGACAGATGAGAAAAGATAGAAGTCGTAAAACTAAATTCTCAGCTATACTTCAGATCAACCTTAAGGATTTAGTTTCGGTTTGCTTGTTTGTTTTGTTCAGACTTAAAGCAAGAATCTAGCATATTATGCTAGCCAGGTACTCATTTTTATCTTCCATCCATGTTGCAGTTATTGTTTTTTTGCTTTTATCCCTATCTTTGTCTCCAACGGTTTCTAAACCACAGCAGAACTGCAGACTACAAACTTCAAGGTCAATAGCCTGAGTAAAAGAATGAAAGATTTTGTGTTTTAAAAAAGCCAAAACCAATGTGGCATATAAAAATTCTACCTCAAAAATTATATTTGCCATATTTTAATGTTCAAAGGGTTATTTTTTTAATTTTTTTTTCCATTTGTCTGAGTTTTTTATGGTAGCTATTCAGCATTTTCATTCATTCCAATTCTACTATCTACTTCTGGCAAGTTATTGTGATTCAGATTCTCACTTTCTTCTGGCATACCCTCTTTTTTTTTCCATCTTGATATTTTATATCATCTTGTCTTTGTTACTTGCAAACAATACCTTCGGGACAGGTGTATATCTGCCAAATGTGGTAAAGACTGAAGGAAAGAACTCATTTTCCTTTTCTGCAATATTTAGGAGTTTGGTCTTCTTACTCCCTGAAAATCTAGTTTAAACTTTGGTTTTTTTAATTAAAAGTTGGTCAAGAATGAGTGTAGAGATAACTCCACATGCTCAGATGTTCCCCTCCCTGTTTTCAACATGCCAAAAATTTAGTTTTACTGCTGCTCACGAAAGAAGGCTGAATCTGACCAGATGCTTCAACTTAATCATCAATGAGTGACTATTGCACCAGCACTTTACTCCAGACTAAAGGTGCATTTCTGAAATGTACCTCCCAAGAGGCTCAATTTTCTGCTATTTAGTTTGCTTCAGAAAGAAGTATCAAAGCACAAAAATATAGTTTGCTTTCAGATGAAACTAAACAAGGAGATATGGTTCAAGTATCTAGGTATCCAAAACATTTTAACTTATGATAGACATTCTTGTCCCAGGAGCAGAGTAGAACCAGCCTCATCTGTAACTTAGCCATCCCACCCTCACACCAAAACATGCATAATATAGTTGTCGGTCGTCAGCACCAAATGATCTGCCAGCTGTGCTGCACTTGTTAATCTAAGCAGAACTATTTCAGTATATCTGTCTGCTGAAATTAAAGCTGCTGACCCTTCTTGAAGCTCACTGAGCAGGCAGTCAGACATCCCTTAGTGGATGGCTTAGTGGGTTATGTAGGAACTGACAATGTTAATTCATCTACAGTTCCTTAGCCCCTCCCTGAGATATTAAGAACTCCTTAATAATAACTGGCACTTGAGTAGTCATGTGTTTCTCTAAGTAACCTAACTGTCTGAGAACTTGAATTTGTGTGGCAGAGTGGACTGTATTCAGCATCCACCAGCTAAGATGTAGGAAGTAACCATGTGATCAGAAAACTAGAAGCATGGAATTCATTGCAAACTTCTAGCCATAAACTTGCTTCTATGACATTTGAATCAACTGGACAAATGATGAACGCAAAATCATTGGATTTTTTCCCTTTAACTAGATTTTTGCCTTTTTATCAGTGAAACTATTTCCCTGTTTCTTCTGTAATATTTCAGTATTTCTACTTCAGATTGTCTTTGAACTCTGTTAATTTATGTTGCATCTAACATATTTTTATTTTCTTCTCTACTTCACCAATATTGGGTTTAAGTTTCTTTCTGGTTTGTATCATGACTTTGATTTGTCAGTGATTTTTATTTTCCTCTGTGTTTCATTTTAAAACACACCATTGTTCAAACTGCTAAGTCTGATAATAGTTTATCATCCACATGCATTACATATACATCTTCTACTGCTTTTACAATCTGAAAAACAAACAGCCTTGACTATCTTGGCTAATTCTAACATTCTCTTGATTACAGTGTTGAGACTATTATGAAATCGAGCTAAAGACACTGAAGAAACGGAAAGAATTTTCCTACATCATGTTCCAGCAGTACTAATGAGGAGGCTATTGCACTCTCCAATGTTATTCCCAGCAGAACTCCTTCTGGAAAATTAATTTGGGCATTCACTAGAAGAGAATAGCTATACCCAGTGAAATGGATAATAATTTCAGATTAATTTTTCATTAATTTCTTAGGCTTTCATGAAAGGAGGTAATGCAGTATCCCAGCTTATTGAATACTGTTCTCAAATAAATTATTTTTTTAATCAATAACATTTAGCCAATCTCAGTGATAATCTAAGATCAAGTTAATTAATTGAAATATCTCTTCTGTTGTTAGCTACCTTAGCTAGCTTGCTGTTATCTTCAAGTACTGATTTTTTGTTTCCCTTTAAACAGTTAACACAACCATTTTACTGCATTTATTAGCAGACAAAGATTTGAACCAATATTTGAATATTATCGTTACTCATTCAAAATCTTTGCAGTAAACTTTCAGGAGTGTGCTAAGATTCTGGACTGTTATCTGCTATTGATCTAGTAAGCCTTGAAGTGGTTTCCTGAATGCAGTAACAGCCCATTTTGGGTTTCAAGTAAATCATCACTTGCTCTAGTGGCCTTCAGAAAGTCTGAAGAATGATACTTTCGTATTTCCATTTATGTAAATCTGTTGATGATAATTTATTTGGTAGCTCAGCTTTCTAATGTAGCTCTTGTGTTATTTTTATCTTCTGTGGATTCATCCATAACATTGTCCATTAAGAAGTCTAGCTGCCTGAAAGCACCACAAATCAAGCAATTTAGCTTCTCAAGCTTCAGTCCTTCAGACACGTGTGTGGTCAGTTTTTTGCCAATGGAATTGTCTGACCTATTTTAATAAGATTGTTGAAGTCAAGGTAGGGGTCTAAGCAAACAGTAATAGCTTCTATAACTACTAGAAAAAAGGTTAACTCCAAACCATGAATGCAAGTCAGAAATTTTGCATCTCATAATATACACTATAATCTGAATAATTATATTATTCCATGCTCTGTCTTTAGATGAGGACAAGAAGTAGTCTAATGTGTGGTCAGCAAGGCAAGGGAGGTGATTCTCCACCTTTACTCTGCTCTTGTCAGACCCTATCTGGAGTACTGTGTACAGTTCCGGAGCTCCCAGCACAGGAAGGACATGGAAGTGTTGGAGTGGTTCCAGAGGAGGACCACAAAGACGATCAGAGAGCTGGAGCAGCTCTCCTATGAGGACAGGTTACAAAAGTGGGGGCTCCTCAGCCTGGAGAAGAGAAGGTTTTGAGGAGACCTTAGAGTAGCCTTCCAGTATCTGAAGGGGACCTATGGGAAGGCTGGGGAGGGATTATTTACAAGGTCTTGCAATGACAGGACAAGGGGCAATGGGTTTAAACTGGCAGAGGGAAGATTTAAACTGGATGTTAGGAGGAAGTTCTTTCCAGTGAGAGTAGTGAGACACTGGAACAGGTTTGCCTAGAAATGTTGTGGCTGCTCCTCCCCTGGAGGTGTTCAAGGTCAGGTTGGACAAGGCCTTGAGTGACCTATACTAGTGGGAGGTCTCCCTGCCTATGGGAGGGGGTTGGAACTAGATGATCTTTGAGGTCCCTTCCAACCTTACCATTCTATGATTTTTTTTTTTACATTTCTCTCACCATGACTGGCCATTATTCACTTAGAACATTCAGTCTTCAGACATACCTTGTTTATATTACCAGGAATACTTGTTGTTCTGAAAGAAGTATCTCCTACAGATTGTTAGTCTGTAAACTTTTTTTATTCTTATATGTTTTGTATATACATATATATATTTACACACACAGGGAGATATACATTCTGCTCCATCTTTGCAGCCTCTGCAGTGAATTAATACATATAAGAAGCATTTCAGATACCATGGAAAAAAGCACCAGCATTTTCTCGTTATTTGCACAACTATCCTCTTTTCAATTTCTGTCATCTGATGTGTATGAGAAGAGAGAGAATTTTGGTACCTACATAATGCAATGGCGGTGTTTATTTTCTTCCAACGCCATCATTTGTTCACATAGTTTTGATTATTAAAAGCACCAACATCAACAAAGGGAATATATTTCTCAAGTGAAAACTACCTATGCTTATGGCAACAAGTAGTTGAGGAGCAATTAAGATACCCAAGACACTTCTTTCTGCTTTCTTACTTTGTTATTTATATCAGAGCAAAGGAAGTGTTAAATAGCTATCAAAGAGTTGTCCCGATTAAAAGTTTTTGACAGTCACCTAGCACTCACATGTAAACGGCTCTGTACCGTGCAATGCAGTGAATGAATTAGACTTGGATAGTAGATTGGTAAGGCTTACAATAAAAACTGAAAATAAAGGCTTATAGACTTTTGGTACCCCCTAAAAAGGATAAAATGCTTGCTCTGTGAGAAAGGTTAAATGGTTACAGACCAGAGTCATCATATGAACCAAAGGTATGAGCTGAAGTAGGACAGGGAATAAATGTGGTGAGACAGGATAGGCTCATCCAACACTCCATACAGCAATAGGTAACACTGTCAGTTATAGTGATAAAATTTTGACTAAGTATGAGCATTCATGAGTAAATTACTCAGTATATTCTCTGACTCTACTATGAAACTTACGATGTTAAGCATTATCCAGATTCAAGTGGGCTGTCATTCATCTTAAGCAAGGTCACAGGAATCAGTTCCTCTCAAAATTCACTCTTCAGAGAGATTAACATGAATTGAAATAATAATACCTTTTTTTTTTTTTTTGCATATAAACTAGACAAGTTTTCATAAAAGATGGAAATAAAGAAATAAAAACAAACAAAACAGAACAAAACAAAACCCAACACCTTACTTGTGCTGAGTTTGAAAAAGAAAGATCTCTATTCAGCTGTGAGGTCACCATTGGTCAAGGATTCTGTTCTATTACCTGTATTTGCACCACATTGTATTCCTCAGAGAAAAAAATCTTCCTAGAGGAATAGGTTAGGCTTTCACTTGCCCTCTTCTAGGGTTTTTCAGCAGGTCAAGACCAGAGTTGGTGTCTGGTGAAGGACACCTTAGATATTTGGCATGGGAAGAATCCAGACATACTTAACGCTTCCCATTGGTTAAAGAATGCCTCCTTAACCAATTCCCATTGGTTAAAGAAAGTCTCCTACCTTCCCAACAGGAATCCCTATGTCTGTCATACATCAGATTCTTGAGTGACCTGCTCCTGTGTAACAGGTCCAAAATCCTTTTTGGTGGTGGTCTGATCTGTAGATATAGCTCAAAGAACCAGTTTTCAGATCTTTTATGCCTGAGGGCTAGACTTTAACAATCTAGCTCCAGGAATTAGTTTGTGGTTGTATTAAATATATATATATATATATTTTTTTTTTTTTTTTTTTTACCTGTGTGTGCTATGAAGACAGTATCAACCTGGTCAATACTTGAAAAAATCTGTTAATCCCCCAAAAAATACCACCTTGTCTTCCTGGGTATTTGAATTTCGAGCAGTCCTCTATAGTATGAGTCACTTCTTGTCAGTTGTCCTTGGCATCTGTGGATTTGTACCTGGTTGTTTCCTATGGTTCTAAAAATGAAAATAAATAAACCCAAGTTCACAAAGACATTTCTCCTATACTGCTAAAACCTTTTCTCCACCAGAAGATGTAGAGAAAAAACTAGTGATTCATTGAGAACAGCTTTGGCCCGTAAATCTCCCTGCTAACTTCTCTCCCAGAATATCTACTTCAAGGGTGAGTTTTACTGCTCTCCAAACAAAATAAGTATTGCTGTTCTGTCTTAGAAAAACAGATGTTGCTTTCTTAGAATAGCTGTCATCTTCTGAATTTGAAAGATCAGTCTTTGTCTCTGCACAATTCTCTCCTTAGTGACAGTGCTCAGTCGGTGCAAACCAATATATGCTGACACTGCTTTTGAAACATGAGACCAACTCTCACTCAGATCTACTCATCCTCAGCTTGGCATTGGTCTTCATTTGTGCTTACATAAATCTGATCTGCATGAGGGAATCAGCTCAAAGAAAGAGACTGAAGTTACTGCAAGTTGTGTCAAAAGGGAAAAGTCAGCAGCGTAGGGATACAGCGTCGCAGCCAGGGCTGGTGGGAGGGTAGAACGGCTGGCTCCGCACCAGTGCCAAATTATGCTTGCCTGAAGTGAAGGGGGCACTGTGCTGTTAGTGTGCAGATATCAGTGTGAAATTATTAGTCAAAGTGTGTTTCATGTATTGAATCATAGAATCATAGATTCTCATGGCTATCATAGAATCATAGAAGCTCATGGCCCAAACAGGGACACACCAGTTGATAACCATGTCTTGTCTCAGTAATACCTGTATGTATGCCATCTAGATGTTTTTGTCTGTTAATACAAGGATTGATATTAGGTGAAGCCATAGGTTTGCTTTACCCTTTTTAGGGTAGAACACAAGCCTTGCACAAGGCATACACAAGCTGAAAACAAGTCTGGGCAAGCCAGAGTCCTTAGACTCAGTGGCTCCAGGTTCTTTGTCCTCTTTCCTGCAATTGCTCTTCTCCAAAACAGAAAGAGGGAGAGCAGAAAACACGCCTGGGCAAGCCAGGACATATATGAGCCTATTTTCGCCTGTTCAGGCCTGCCGCAACAGATGAGCAGGTCCATCCCCCTGGAATGGGCCTCTGACCCTATGCTTTTTTTTAAGGGGGAACAAGGATCCCTCAAACTACTGCATGGGGAAATAGAAAGATTTGGGATGACTGTAACTTTGTGCAGGAATAAAACAAAGTCTCCTTTGATGCGGTTGAATTCTAAGCCACTTCTCACTTATGCAAGAATTTTAAGTTTCAGAGAAACAAATTCCACCTCTTCCACTTAAAAAACTTTAGTAATGATGCGTTTATGATACAGCAGAACTTTGTGAAATAGTTTCCCATTGCATGTTTCAAACAAAACTTCTGCTGAAGCATTCATTTCTCATACAGTATTACCTTTTTAACTGTGCATTTAATTCTTAGCTAATTTCCATCAATATTTATGCTATTGAACCTTTATCTTCCGACATTTTGCATAATTGCCACCATTAGATCTTCTCCCAATGCTTTTCTTTCCAGATTCACATAATGTATCCATGTCCTTCTTTTACAAAGCACAGATTTCTGTTATATTGTTAAACCGTCTAATATTAATTTTACACTTTGGAACATAACTGAATTCGATTATGTATAAAAAATTTAGTAACTTCCTATTCATTTTTTAACATAAAAAGGAATAACGTGCCAGTAGTGCTGCTGTCCACTGTTTTCTTTTGATTTTAAAACTCAGAGTCTCTTGACAATAGGTAACAAAATGCATGGAGAGGTTTAAGTTGGATTTTAATCCCCTCAGTTTCATTATTTTTCTAGGTATTTTACAAGAACAGTCATATGTGTGCACACACACACACACAAACAAAACCCGAAACAGTAACAAAACAAAACCAAAAAAGCACTACAAAACCTAAGCAACCCTACAGAAATAGAGTATTCTCTTTTACAGATAAATGTAGCACAGAAAGAAGTACCAGTACCTTTCTTGTCTAGGATATTCTGTAAACCCCTTGTACTGACCACTGGCTCTCCAAGGGAGCCATGGTCCTCCCATGATGTCTATGCCGGTAAACAGGACAGGGCCAAGTACGCAGTGAGGCATTGGTACACAATCCTCCATACTGTTTAACAGTAGGTCCATTCTCTTGCCTGTTGTTTTGCCTGTGCAAATGAATACTTTCACAGACAGTGCCTAGATAAGGTTTGGCAGGGTAGCATGTTCAGTGACTATTTCCAGTAAAGGTGAAGCCACTTAATTTTGAGGGCTTTAGCATGCAAACTGTGCTATGCAGCTTAGACATAGAGATTTTATTTGTTTTCTGTTCCTAGTGTGGTACAAATGCCAAATACAAATAAGAGAGAGCCTATAGCTAGGATTATCAATACTCTTTTGCTATTCTGCCCAAACATATGAGAAAAATTCATGTTGGTTAACTAATCTGGAAGAGGAATTTCTGCATTTTTCATATTTCATTTAAGGACCACAGAAGTAGAATTTGGTGACACAAAAATTGTTGATGAGTTTATGAGGATAATCAGCTGAACATACAATTTCAACATATCATTAGGTTTAGAACATTTAAGTAGGTCTTTGGAATCATGCACTGAAAACCTCAAAGAAGGTAAAAGTCCACAGTCTTTCATGTTAGGCATGCCTGCAACAACTATAGGATATTGAAACTGATTCTAGTATCCACAAATTAACACACTCCAGATTTTCAGTGTGGTATGTGAATGATTACAACCATGATTAAAAATTGAGAAGGGGAGGAAACAGAGATAGAAGAAGCTAAAAATATTTTTTTTATCATATCCTAGAAGAATGTACAGGATCAAGGAAAGATTTTACTCACAGAATTCTTCAACATGCAGTGGAAATATGAAATTAAATGACTGGCAGTTACAATTTTACAGCTGACTCTACTGGTTGGTCCCATAATGTTATCTCTGTGCTTGATGTAGTAGAAGATTTAAGACAACCCATAAAGCCGTGTACGCGGTCTGATATGTGTGGAAAGAATGGGACATTTAGTTCATTGATTCAGTTGCATGGTTTGCCTTGATTAAAGGATATTCCATTAAGACTAACTGAGTTTGAATTAAGATAATCAAAATATACTTTTAAATAAGGAATTTTAAATTATGCATACTTGCAGGGACGGGGTACAAGGTGGAGGCAAAAGACTCAACTTGAAAATATATTCACTCTTTAAAAGAGCCTAGCGCTTTTGCATTATGGTGGTCCCCTCAGTATTAAAGGTAAGTATAACAGAATAGAAATGCTATAAAGATTACAAAATCCTGTACTATGCACATAGTCAAAGCCTATTTCACTGCCTTTCACCTTGCCTTGAATTTTAAGACTCAGAAATCTTTGGAAAGAGACACCAAGCAGCAGATAGTGTTCCACAAAGGCTTTTTCCTCTCAGTGGGAAAATGGACTTGTCAGTAATACAAAGTTTATCATTCGGGGATCACCACACACTAATTTCCTTTACTTGCAAGCAAGTAATTCTTTCACAGTGATTTACAGAAGTGCAGATTGGTACTGATAACAGCTGTGGGAACCAAAACAGCCTCAGTTGTGGTTTTTCTTGATTATAAGAATCTCACTGTAAACAAGGATTTTACCTCTTTTGATCAAATATCCCTTCATCTCACATTAAGCTTATGCTGAACTCTCTCTTATGGACAAATTTAAAATCTTTTGCCACTTGTCCCTTTTAACCAACACATAAATCAACTGGATTTCTTTTCTGTGTGTTTAGAGGAGGAGTGAATATCTTTCCTACTTCTACTCTATTGCTAATTATTTAACAGTGTCTCCCCAGATCCAAGTTTGTCCTTATATGTGTTTGTTTCTCTTCTTTGTTCAGTGATCCATAAGAGAACTCATTAAGAGCCAGAGACTTTTAGAGACACCCTTCTTAAACATGCTGTGCTGTATAACAGTAATTAATAATTCGTTTGGAAGCTGTTGCATACTTAATCCTGATATTTATGAGACTTCATAAAATCAACTGATGTCTGTGGTTGGGCTAAGAGAGGGTTAAGTTTTTTGCTTCCTTTGCAAGAAGCTAGGAGAGAACAAAGCCATGACAGCCAGTTGAAACAGCCAGTGGGTATTCAGTACCATGTTGATGTAATGTCAGTGTATAAGAGAAGGGCTGCCCGGGGGCAACAGTCGGCTCTGAGCTTCTGACTGTGAAGTTGCCTTTTTTTTTATTTTATTTTTTTTTTTTATTCCTCTCTTCTTCTGCACTGGCACCAGAGACAGGTGATTCACAGTATCTCTTTGTATTATTAATACCTCTCTTTAACTCAACCCTTTGCTGTTTTTTTCCCCCTCATGACTCTCCTTCCCATCCCAAGGTAGGGGAAGGAGGTGGAGCTGAAGGGACACTTGCATGAGCAGCTTTGTGGAGCTTGGCTGCAGGCTGGGTCTGAACAATGACAGCTAGTCATTAAACTCATTTTGCAACAGTATTTTTCATGTCTGGCTCTGAACACCTCACAAGCAGCTTGTGCAACAATACATTTTTTAATGTAGATCATAACCAAAAGGCTAAAGTAATACAGGTGGAGTTTCCATTCCTGCACATCATTGAGTGGTCTGTTTAGTCACATGTGATAGTCACAAAAGCATCAAAACTCAGTTTTAGACCCAGGTCACAAAACACTGCTGCAAAATTATTCTCCATGAGCTTTTATGCAGCTGTGCAACTATGACAAAGAAGGTATCTGGTAGATATCAAATCACTGGGATGGATACATTATCACTTTAGACAAGTTGAACTGTCTTAAAAATTCCAGCAACTGAAATTCTGCCACTACTCAAACCCAGAGATTTAATAGTCCCAACAGCTTTCTCTTGGCTTTTATGGTGGCACTAAGGTTACAAATGCACTTTTTGCCATAACTGTGAAAACACACGGTGGCTACTAGCTAGTTAGTGTATATTTCACCGTTCCAGAGACATCTTTGTGTTTTGAATTATGCAGTCACATGGACTTAAATTTAAGGAGAATCAAGTGGGTATTAAACTATGAAACCTCTGAATAAATGAGCTTTTCAGGTAAGATGCACATATGTGAGGGTCAATTTCAAATGCCAGAATAAGCATCTCACATGGCATTGAGTCATTGTTGAACATCTTCACATGTGAGAGGATTACGAGCTGCCGTTGCATTATGCAAGTACAGAAACATGAATAATAAGTCCCACTTGATGTACAGGAGAGTCATTTGTGCCATCATAATAGATAAGCATATATGCTTAAATAAGTAGTAGATGCAATCCTGCAAGAAAAAAATATCCCTAGAACAAACTATAGAAAAAACAAAATGCAAAAAGTAAACATAGATAAGTTTTTTAAAGGTAGTATTTTTAAAACCAGAAGATATTAAAGTATTGGAAAAATAAATCTTTCCAATAAACAAACAGAACATTTTCATAGTAGAGTAAAATCTACATTTTTTCCCCCTCACATTTTAGTACAAATACGGTATTTTAGCTATAAATTCTAGTCATATGATTAGCATTACTGAAGCTGAAAATAAATTTGTAGGCAATTATTGAAAAGGTGATGCACACCAGCAGCAGTAGGGCAATGTAGGGCCACGTTCTCAGTTTCATTCAATAAATCAGGTTGGAACATTTGTTTGATTTCTTTAAACAGTTTTTGATTACTATCAGTTCATGATGAAGCAGTAAGTTACCCTGCTCATATATCTATTGAAAAAAACAGAAGGGAAAAAAAAACCCAAAAAACCAACAGATTAATGAATGCTTTCTGGAAAGAATCCATGTCACAACCATCAATAGTTTAGAGGGTTCTGCAAGTCAGACGTGTGAACGTCTTCGCAGAGACTTAAGAAACTCTGACAACCTCATGGTGACAAAAAGGCAAGGTACGGTGAGAGAAGTTTAACAATTAATGGGAGTATGGTAAGAACAAAAGCATCTAAAAATCTAAGCCCCTGTCCTCACTCCACTTGCTAGTGTGGCTGGCCTAGAAGAGCTGCACAGAATGTATATGGGGACAGATATTTGGAAGGTGTGGTGCCCCCTCTGCCCTAGGAAGGTAATAAAATTCTGGTTTAATTGCTCCTTGTGTGGTTACTGACACAAATAGTGTGTAATACCTGATAAAAGTGCAGAAGATGGAGAAGAAAATGTCAGTCAAAGTTTCCAGTCTTGCCTTTGTCCGTTTCTGAAGAACTCATTAATTTGTGTTCTTTATTTCTATGATCTCAACATTTCCTCTTAAAGAGATGTTTAGGACAGTGTCATACAGGTAAAGGGAAAAAGAAATGCCCACAGAAATGTGGTCAGATTATAACAACATGCTCACATTCATGTACAAATGTTTAAATGGTGATTCATAAACTCTCCAAGGAAGATTTGATGAGGTAAAATCCTTCCACCCTCCTCTATTTCCTCTTGTTGAGATGATCAGGACAGAGAGGAAAACACTTTAAAGGGCGTACTCAATGGATAGAGAACATTTATAAATGCTTTATTAGAAAGACAATACAGTATTTACTACCTCTAGCTGAATGAGTCTTTGATGTAAGCACACATTTCCCTTGCCCCATCCTTATGCATCACAAAGATTTTTGCTCCTTGATGATGAACAGAGATGAAAAATCCAAAGCCAAACACAGAGTCACTGTCTATCTGTGTGGTTTTTATTCAGAACTCCAGATGAATAGCTATGACAGAGGAAAGGAGTCCTTTGGTCCTCTTCATTGATGAACAAAGAACATTTCAGACAGAGGAATTATCTTCTTAATGGTCTTTGGGCAAAATTTTAGGATTCATGATAATTTTCTAGTAAGAGAATTGTTAACCTAACGGATTTGTAGAACAAGAAAATATTTCCATATGGAAAGGATTTATAAACCCTATTATAAGTTCTAATCCATACAGATCCCAAACTATTCCATGATAGAACATGCTACTAAGGTGCTTCATCTTGGTGTTTTTTTTTTTTGTTGTTGTTTTTTGCTTTGTTTTGTTTTGTTTTGTTTTGTTTTGTGGAGAGGAAGAGCTTTCACGGAACAAAAATATTCATCCACAGAATCACAGAATGTTAGGGATTGGAAGGGACCTTGAGAGCCATCTAATTCAACCCCTCTACCAGAGGAGGGCAACCTTGAGTAACTCACACAGGAATGCATCCAGGCAGATTTTTAATGTCTCCAGAGAATGAAACTCTACAAGTTTTCTGGGCAGCCACACAGTGAAAAAGTTTTCCTTATGTTGTTATGGAATCTCCCATGCTTCAGTTGTACCTGTTACCTCTTATCCTATCATTGGACAACACCGAGAAGAGTCTGGTTCTGTCCTCCTGGCTCTCACCATTCACACATTTATAAACATTAATGTGATCACCCCTCAATCTCCTCTTCTCCAAGCTAAGAAGGCTGATCTCCCTCAACCTTTCCTCATAATACAGAGGTTCCACTCTCTTCATCATCTTTGTGGCTCATACAATGGACTCTTTCAAGCAGTTCCCTGTCCTTCTTGAGATGAGCAGTCCAGAACTGGACACGATATTCCAGAAGCAGACTCACCAGGGCACAATAGAGAGGAAAGAGAACCTGTACTGGTCCACATGACTCCACTAAGCATTTCATTTGGGCTTCTGTCTTCCGCTTTCTCCTGGGTTGCAACCATTGCTCTTCCTGCCCTTGTGCCTAACCCTCCAAAGTGCAGCACACCTCTTTCTATTCAACCTTGTTCGGTCAGGCTCCTGAGGTGTAGATGAGGCTGCAGCTGCAATCACCTCTCTTTCAAGAGGCTGACTTGGTGACAGGGGATTGCTCTGCTTGTCACGTGCATGCTGGCTTTGGGGCAAAAAAGAAAACCCCATGAGCGAATTTCTGCCTCACTGCACATATGATTAGGATACAGTGTAAAATGACTATTGCAAAATTATATTTAAGTTGTATTTACCATTTATTTATAGTTAGATCAAGGTTGTAACTTCCATAGTTGCAGCTGTGATCCTTACATCCTTAGAATAACTTTGCAGCTTTCAAACATAACCTTACCGTGTGTGAATGGCACAGTAAAAACATCGTGGATACAATGCAAAATAATTAGTGATCTGAAAACAAAAAAAAATGTCTGTAAGGGATTTCACGAAAAAACATTTCTTAGTTGAATAGGGAGCCTCAATGTTTGCTGCTGGTAAACTTGTCAGAAGGAGTGACATTTGGATGACACGTCTCTTGAACGTCTAACTTCAATCATAAACAGTTTTGTAAGAAATCTTGCAGGTCTGGGCTGCCTTGAGTGAAAACCAGCTGCTCCAGAAATGTGTTAAGTGCATATACATATATTGCCTTTTGCTTTAATCTGCTTCGAAGCCAGATTTCTTGATATACGAAAACATTTGGCAAACCGGAAGTTTTGAAAGTGTGGCATGAAAAAAGACTAAGAATTGCACTGATGATATTCCTCAGCTTCACCATCTGCCTGCACTCTATTGCATTCAGCGGTTCCAAAAAAATCTCAGTGAAACAGAGATGTGATGCTATTTTCTAGCAGAGCTGGTAAATCAGCTAGTATAGCTGACCAGAAAAAACAGCTAAAGTTCATTTGATTCAAGAGCCTTCACCCATCCAACACATAGGTTTTAGTTTTCCTCTGTATATACTACTTTGTGGCCTTGGCAAATGTTTCACACACAGAGAATCCTCCAAACAATCAAGTCTAGGTCTATTTTTTTATTCCTAATAAGTGTTTTTCTCTTACTGCTGCTTTTACACGAAAATCTGGGAGAAAAAAAATGCTTCACTGCAACAACTCTGACCACCCTCCATGACAGTTCAGCAGATGGTGTCTTTAAGTGATGAATCTGACAACTTTTGGGGGTCAGTTGACTGAAAATGAAATATTGTAAAGGGAAAACATGTACTGTTTTTCAGCTACAGTTTCCCAGTGCCATCAAACAGTAGCATAAATGAGAACTCAGTGCTGGTCAGGGAAAATAATTTGCTATTAATCTTGGTTGCCTATCCTCCAGTTTGAGTCTGAAAACATTTTAGCTCAGCAGGTGATGTTGTCAGAGACAAATGAACAAGATTAAAATAAAGTGATGTGGACAAAGTGAACTGTCTCAAAATTAATCATCCTATATTTGGAAACTACTATGATTCCTGTGTTACTGGAAACAGTGCTAGTGGTTTTGTGAACTTAATCTAAGAGAACTAAGAGATAGTTTTTTTGTGATACTGAACTTTGATAAGAAAAAACAGAAGACCATAGATGAGGAACAACTGGCATTATGTTCCTTTTAGAATTCAATTGAATTTTTTAAGCTTCCCTTTATCTCTGAGGAGGTTGTTTACCTGGATAAGTATGTTACCTGGTGAAATACATGACATCTAAAGCTAAGAGTGCTATTATTGAATATGAAATTTCCATACTGAATATGGGTCACTGTGAAGGTTTGGGAGTTACACGTCCCCCCACACTTTGTAAAATGACCCAGACTAGAACTCATCCGGCTGGAAGTTAAGGAATGAAGCTCTATTTACAGCTTTGCACAATGTACAAGCAGATGTATACACTATATACAGGAATATTTACAGAAATGTACAAGTTAAAGGTAATACAGCAACACAACTCCCCTCCCAGAAATCAGAGACCCCAGGAGGGGCTCCCAACCACCCTTCCACCTTCTCCCCACCCCTGTACCTTACCCCAAGGTTTGCCTTACGCGCAAAGTAAATTAGGAGGATCGGCCAGGAGGGTTAGAAGAAAAGTGGTTAGTGAGGATTAATCAGCAGAGGAACCAGAGCCAGCTAGATCGCTGGAGCTGCTCTCCCAGCAAGAGACAGACAGAAACTGACTTNCACAGCCTATAGTGTAATTTTCTCTATTAAAATATTCTAACTAGCCTCAAACCAGCACAGTCACATATAAGTCAGATAGCACAACACAGTGTGCCCAGTCCAACTGTAGGAGCATGAGATAGTGTGAAGGAGAGGAGTGTATATACATAGGATGGCATTTGCACTGAATGGCATGACTCTTCTGTCTGTTGCAGACTTTGAACATGAGGTCACATCTACCACCTCAGTTCCTAGTTCCTCTTGTGTCTCCCCAAAAAATGAGATCACATCCAGTGGAGTTCAGTCAGGCCTATGTCAAGGATTTCCCTAATCAACGTCTTTACAACACAAAACTGTGAAGGTGGATTCAAGAAACCAACTGCATTGTTATGTCAGGATTAATGTTGAAAAAAGTGAGGTTAGAAGAAAGAGGTCAGGAGAGACAGGGACGAACAATTGTATGTCCAGAGGATGGAAATAAATATAAGAAAGAAAAGAAAAGAATAGTTTCTAAGACACTGAAAGCAGCAATATAATTGAAATAGCAATGACTCACTTTTTAAAGCTGGCTCTGAGTATCTACCTGAAAAGGGAAAATTTTAAGCAGATAAGGAAGAATATTCTACACAAAGTGATTCAGGAGATCCAGAGGATAATGATACAGCAAACTCTTTATAGAGTAGGGAGAACAGACATTCCTTAACAAGTGTCTTAAAAGTAAGAAAGGTAAAAAACCCAAACCAAACCAACAACTACAAAACCCAACCCACAACCCAAACAAACAAACAAACAAACCAACCCAAAACAACAAAAGCCCTACATTAAAAGTAGAAGAAATAGACAGGACTGAAAACCAAACTTAAATAACTCCCTTCATCATTGCCCAGGGAGGTTGTGGATGCTCCCTCCCTGGATGTGTTCAAGGCCAGATTGGATGAGGCCTTGAGTAACCTGTACTAGTGGGAGGTGTCCCTGCCTATGGCAGGGGGTTGGAACTAGATGATCCTTGAGGTCCCTTCCAACCTTACCATTCTATGATTCTATGATCTATAGACAACTGTAATGTCTTTGAGAACTGAGGCAAAGCAATGACAAATTACACAGAAAAAGAGAGAGTGACTGTTAACTTTTACAAATGGAAAGTGATTTGGGAGGTATTCTTTGATGTCCCAATTGTCTAATATTCTTCAGTTGTCTGTCAGTGTACATCATAATCTAGGGTCACATTCATCTTCGCTCTTCACATGCATGAACTACCTTGCTTCATGGGTGGTAGGTGATGACAGATGTGTTGAGTATCTTCCTTTAGGTGCAGCATCATGGCTGGCTTCTTTGCTCTGGTTAGAGATGTCACCCCCTCACCCAAGCCCTGTTTTGGACAAACATGGGGTGGTGGCTTGCATGCCTGATGGTAACAGCAATGATTACTTAACCTGAGGATTCTTGGATATTCAGGGGAAGAGGATACGTGACACACTGAGGCAGAGTGGAATTTATTTATCCCAAGTAAATATTTTCCTGAAGGGGAATAAGATGATAGGGAATGAAAAAGAAATCTAATCTTATTATGGATTCAGAAAAAAAGGAGTGGTGCAGAATAGACAGCAGAAAAAGAAAAAGAAATAATAATTAGCTGCAAAGTTACTGAGGAGAAATTGGAGAGATTAAATAAGAGACGGAAGTGGAAGTCAATCCTGATGTCTGTGTAAACCTTTCTTTGAATTTTAACACAAACATTACCCCTTAGGACCATTGCTCATCATTTCTCACTTGTGACTGGTGTGGAGATCTGTCCCTCTATGTGGGTTCAACCTGCCACGGTTCCTAAACCTGATCTCTTTGTATGATGTAGAACTTCTAAAATCAGGTGTATCTGTGCCCATTGTGAGCTACTGTGTGCATATTATCAATGACAATTTTTCAGTAGCTGTTGGGAGAAATTGGTTTTCCCAGATTTCAGTGAGAAAGGGATGTCTTTCTCTGTACATGATGGAAAATACTAGTGGAAAGTTTAGGACATATCTCCACTCATCTTAACTTTATTGTTTACTCTACCCACACGATCCTGTGTGCTGCTGCAGTGTCTGATCAACAAAACTCTCAGCTGCACCTCTGGATTCAACATTTAGCTTCTAAGAAGCAAGAAGCAACTACTTGCAGATATGTGAGGTGCATAACTTCTAGATCTATCCAGTTATTTGTAAGTAATCAAGGTGGCATTTTGTGGCTGTCAGAGATAGAATCTGACTTTATACATACTGAAAAACTGTGCAAATGCAGNTATTTTGTGGCTGTCAGAGACTTTATACATACTGTCTGACTGTCTGACTGTCTGGCTGTCTGACTTTATACATACTGAAAAACTGTGCAAATGCAGACATCTGTCAATATTGGCTTGAGGCTTCCAGCAAAAAGTGGAACTCTTTCAGCATGGTGCATTGATGTTTCTTCTTGTGATAAAATACTTCCCTTAGCAAAAAAGTAAAGTTAAGTTCTCATTGTTTTCAGATCAAAAGCCTGTGATGTCCAGTTACTGGGAGTTCTTGCAGGTAAAACTTAGTGGGATCTGAAATATTGTTGAGATCTTGTGTCATCCTGCTGAAGCCTATTTTCTTTTCTGGAGTGTTAATTCAGGGAGAAGTGTAGCATCTGCATGTGACCCAAAAGCTGCATCAGGAGTTGCAGAAATGTGAAGGGCAAAGGGTATCAGTTTGCTGCTTGGAGAACCTGGAAGAAAACTGTCAAAACTGGTAAAATTCCCAAATCATCTAAATGCACTCTGGCCAGCAAGTTCAGGTGAGATCAGTATCAACATATCTGGTTGCATGTGTTCTTAGAAACCCAAGATGCTCTTAATCTATTCATGAAAAAAAAAAATTTAAAAAAATTAATATGGGATATTTGGTTTCTAACCAAGTTGGCAGAGCTATTTCTTCAGATAAACCTGAAAATGCATGGATGTCTATGTGAAGACTAATGGAGGTTTGTGTAAGCAGGCGTACCATATTGACAACTCTGAAAGCAAGTACTTTGTTACTGGAGAAACAGGATGCTAATCTCAAAACTAGCACAGGTATTTCCTTATATAAAACAAATAAGGCAGTAAGGCTTAGCGGGGCATGAAGTTATCATAGAATAATCATATTTGTTGAGATTTATATGGCATAGTAGGATTTAATGGCATGCCATTGTGACATGAAATTGACTGAACACAAGTTATGTTTTATATGCCCATTTCCTAAGTTTTTTTACCCTGTGGAGTTAAAATAAAATTAGGTGGACGTGTTTTGAAATTCATAAGTTTCATCTCTTTATATATGTGTTTAAATCTAAACTTTGGTTTGGTCCAGATTCATGCAGTACCAGATTACGGTACCTTGTATGGTAAGTCTGGTATTAGTCTCCAGCAGCAAGAAGTCTTTTGGTAAACAGTCTTAATCCTCTCCCTGTCACAAGATTGGCTGGCACTGCCACTAAAAGAACTGGTCTGTCTGGAATGAAAATCCTGAGCACAGTATGAGACTTGGATCTGTAACAACCTACTTCTTCTTGGCAGAAACCCAAAGGTAAGGTTAGGTGGCAGTAGCACTGCCTCTACTCCACTGGTGTGAATTTCTGCAGAGGTCCAGAGATGAAAATACAATGTGTAACATCTTCAGTTGAATTTAGTGAATTTATCCCTTTTTATTTTCTTCTCACTTGGAACAAATGCTCTGTTTTGTTTTTTGTTTTTTTTAACAGAGAGAATTAAGGAGAGAAAATCCACAAGCATCTAATTGTACTGAGATACTTTAGTGCTAAATCACTAAGTATGCTAAATGCAAGGTTGTGGTGAAATGTGATATGGGAAAGAGCTTTCTGTTTCCAGCTGCCAAAAAATCCCAGCATAAACCACTTTAATAACTAAAATGTTCTTCCTATACATCCTGTTAAAAAGAAAAAAAAAATCTGTTGGAAACAATGAAAATGCCTGAAAAGCCGTAACAGCCTTGTTCCGGGAATAGAAGGACTTAGCTAAATGAAAAGGAAAAAAATAAAACAAAATTAATATAATATTCAGAGGAGGATTAAAGTATAAATGGTTTAGGTGTAATTATTAAGGAGAAATAATTTTGATGAGCTATCAGGCTGACAGCTGCCAGGATCTGAAAGTCTATTCATTGTGTCTGCAGGCAGTGGAGTCATCAGGTGGCTCTCCTCCCATTAAGTATGATTTTTAAATGAGCTATATGTTAGGGCTTAATTCTAAAAAATAATCATGTGGCAAAACATGTTGCCCAGTAGCTATTAATATTTTGTTTCAAATATGAATTTTCTTTCTGTGAATTTTAAATTGATCCTCTGCAGTTATTTGTTAACTTTTGCAATATGATTTTTCTATCTCCTTGTAAATCTACTATGTGGTAAAACCTGAATTAAGCAGTGTGATGATATCCATAACAGTTTTTCACTTGAGATATGCATTCCATGTTAAGATTAAAATTACAATAGGTTATTTTGTTCATAATTAACACTTATGGTCTATGAAGCATATGACACAAATCATAGACTGGTATTGTAAAATCAGCCTCTGCTCTAGAAATGAAAGGAGATTTTACAGAAAAATGGTAAATAAATGACCTTTCTTAAAGTGGATCAGTGTTACAGTTTAGTTCTTTTTAATTAACTATGCAGTTATTGACTTGTTTTAGAAAAGAACCTGGTTTACCTGAATAATGAAAATTTGCAAATAAGAAATATTTGCTTCAGGAAAATATCTTTAACGAGAAACCCTCTGTCAAATGGACATAGATCCATCATTAATGGGGATGTAGTAAGTATGGTTGGTAGAATCTAAGGAGCTATCCACCTGTCCAGCTACTAAACCTGACACTTCTTGCCTAAAACCATGCAAGGATGTATTTATGCATAAAAACCAATTCTCACCTTATGTGCCTGTGTCATAGCAAGATGAGTATCTTGAGTATACTGACTACAACATTGATTCAGTCATCTAAACATGTCTTTTGTTACATCCAAGTTGGCCCAGTGTATCCAAGACACATACATCCTACCATAATTCTGTACCTTTCCAGAATGGCAGGTAGAGGCCACGGACAATGTCCTAATGAATCTCAAGAAAATGTTTGTATTTAAGCAATTAAACAAAGCCTACTTTAGGCAGAACTAAATGTAGCTGTCTTAACCTTGAACTGACTCCTTAACTGCATCTCTACTTATGACACAGTCCTACTCTTAGAAGGAAACATTTTTATCTTTTATCCTCTGAGTCTTATCTTAAAATAGACTAAGTGAAGGAAATTGCTGAAAAACTGAAATAATTATTATATCAGGTTACCTGCAGGCAACCTGATTGCAGAGCTGGGATAGAAAAAATGAACCAGTTTAAAAAAGCTAAATAATACCTGAAAGTGTATTTTGTGTGGAAATTCTGATATCACTGTAAGATGCTTCAGTGGTTCTCTACAGGTTCACTGCAAGTATCATGAACTCTGGGAACTAACCCAAAGAGTGGATTATAACTTTTGCATGTGTTGGTTCCGTTTCTACAAAGGATAAAATCAAGCCTCCAGGAACAAATCATATTTACTTGAATAATACAACATCAGGCATTTATTATGCAATCATTATGGTTTGCTAAATTTTTTTTTAGTGTTTTTTTACATCTTGTTTACACCTGAAGGGACTGAAATTGTGGAGACTGGTGAAAACTGATACAAAAACTGAAGCCAGAATGGATCCGATAAACTGTCAACTGTACAGCTGTGAAGTGCAAAGTGACAATCATTGGTATCTTGGGGTGGGATGTGTATGTATGTATGTGTATATATATATATGTATGTATGTGTGTATGTATATATATATATACACATACAGAGAGAGAGATAAAAATCTACCTGAAGGATAGGATCAGAAGTGACATAATTGAGACCAAAATTTTTTTCCCAGTCAAATACTTTACATTTAACTATCCATCTTTGTGTGTTAATTCAGAAGCAGATGTATACCTGTGCAAAAGCAGAGGGTTTATAATACAAAAATGTTTCTATAAACTTAGGATAATCAGAGGGCCCAGTTGGTGCTCCTGATACTGACTCTGTAAAGACGGTGTTCTGTTTGTTATTCTTCAGGTTGTTTCACATAATAGCTTTGATGAGATGAGCATAGTTCACAAATCCACTTGGCCAGTACAATGTAGAATCTGCAGTCTGACTCAATTTTATCATATATTTACTATGGAAAATTGTTCACATTTAGAAACTACAGATTCAGTTCATCAATGTTCAAAGGACTGGAATGCTGATTGCAGGTATGGATTTAAATTTGAGCTTTGAACGTGGAATGAAAGTACAATGCACACTCTGTCAAGACAATCTGCTAATGTTAATGTAGGCATGACTGTGCAAAGATAGAATATACAAGGGAAAACAGGAAATCAATCTGAGCAGTAGTAAAGTCTGTTGTGTAGAAATGGCAGTTAGCAATATGCACATTGTCAGAAAAATACACTGCATGCTGCTACTTGCAGCTGTTAAAGATGTATTTAATTTCACATTTACCTCTAAGACAGTTTAGAGTGAGAGTAGTATTGGTCATTTAAGTGGTGGTTATTTTTACCTTTACTTTTTTCTGTTGTTGTATCATGTGGGTGAATATCAGCATTTAATAGAAAATCTTTCTGCCAAGAGGTGGCATCAGCAAAAAGAGAGAAAAATGGAAGATATCTTTGGGGAATTAAATATGCTAGCACAAGATCTTATGCATACTTTTTCTTCAAAACCTAAGAAAATTGCTTTTTCTTAGAGGGTAGAACTTCCACACACCTCTCTCTCCTTTTGTGTATTCCCACTGATTCTTTTCATTGCATATATGCATATTGCAAGGCTATGCACAAAGGGGGACACTGTTCAGGTAAACGGAATGTAAGAATGGATATTAGATGGAGTTTTTGAACATTAAATGGGAAATTTTACTGTTAGAGGTTGCCTAATTCAGTGGGTTTCACACTACATGTGGATTTCTTTTGTCCCAGACTGATAGATGTGATGCTGTTACAGCTTTCTGTTCCCAGGTTCAATCAATATCAAGGCTGAGCATTTACCCCAAAAGGCAGGTGCCTATGCACATGTACACCATACTCTACACAGACTCAGTCAGTCACACTGGCTGATAGAGATCGGTGCCTGCACTGGCACTCACATGAACGCATACAGTTCTACATTTTCCCATGCTTGCTCCTCCTAGATCTGCCCAGATCCTTTTCTTGTCTTTGCTCTTAATCATAAACTTCTCATAGTAAGTTTGCTTAGGAACCAAGCGTTCTTCCTCTGCATTTTATAACAAGTCTTACACTTCCGCACACAACTGCTCCCTATAAGTAGCATAGTTTTAAGGAGAAACTGTTTCTTTTACTGACTCTTCTTGGTGGGTTTCCCATCATGAGCAAACAGTGATCAAACTGTTCTCTTCCAATAGCTTTAGGATAGTCAATTCAGTGGTGCCATATTCACTAAGATATACTAAGGTTCTTTCACTAATCTTTGTGTTTACTGTGACAAGCCTTTAATCAAACAATCTAACACTTTTATATCTACATGTCAATGTGATTGTCTTTCTTCCTTATATTCTCTTGTTTTTCAATCTAAACCAGAGTCTGCATGCAAGTAACTGCAAGGAATATATTTGTGCCTGTCAAAGTCAAGGTCCAAAGCTGCAAAGCTGTTACCTGACATGGACATTTGATCACCTAAATTATGTTAATGTTTCATCTTTTCTAAGATAGTAAGAATGTAAGACCTCAGTGGACACAGTTCAACTCCACTCTTCTCAGCAGAGAGTTTCTCAGTCAGTGATATTCTCACAGAGATGAATACACAAGAGAATTGAATGTAAATTAAAGCTCTCATTCCTGACAAATAAACTATTTGCCTGAAAAGCTCTTTGTCCAAGAGAATACTGCATTCCAAAGTCAAATTTCCAGTATAATGACTGTGACATACCAGGTGCCAGCAGAGGAACTGCACAGGAATAACTGATTTATGAAAATTAAATTTTCTTTGGAAGCATTTGCCTTTCTTAGAAAAGAGTCAGAAGAGTTATTTTGCGCCTGAAGCCTCTGGCCATGAGGCTTACATTGTAGCACCCAAAAACATACGGAACGTGATGAATTCCAGATTATGCATCTTTCTGTGTAGCAAACCATTTTTTCTTGTTGATTCAAGTATGCTTTATTTTCCTCTTGCATAAAAAACATTGTTGGCTTTTAAGCTCTCTTCTGCAAACAATGTTTGGGATATATCATTCACTTTTATTTAATTCTTTGAATTTTAATAAGGCATATTGAGCATTAATATTTAAACCCACTTAGAAAATTATTTTTTCCATCGTAGTATTTGTTCAGTTTTATGAATTACTGAAGTGAAAAGCACGATGATGCTACATTCCTAAGAGTCATATTGTGCTATCCATTTTCAAAATTACTTTGGTGAAATTACTGAAATGAGATCCTATCAATGCATTCAGGGGCTTCAGAAACACATGGGAGAAAATAACTTCTATTTTGATATTTCTGACTACATGGAGTTGCAGTTCAGAAGACAGATAAATTATGTGATCCCGTGGCTCCTTCTTCTACTTACAGGCATTAATGAAAATGTCTTAGATACTACCTGAGCCCAGAAATTATTGTTTCCCACATATCACATCTCATAGACTTCCAGATTATTAAATAAATTGCTTCAAAAAGTATTTTGTCAGATTGTCCTTAGGAATGCATTTGTTCCTAAGAGGAACATGTTTTTTAAAAGAATGTATTCTGTTCATTAAGTTAGGAAGTGAGTAAATATTGGTCCTCTTATAATCATCACTGTCATCACTGCATGGTCTATGGCAGAAAAACCAGAACCAGGGTTGCTTCTGTGTCTGTCAAAATTACCGTTCTACATCATCACAAACACATTATGTTGTGATGCTGTCATGTTCACATACTACAAATGGTTGTGGAAAATGATCTTTACAACTAATTTACAGTAACACAGGAGCAGCTAAGAAGTTCCTAGAGTTCCCAGCTTCAGCACTGTAGAAGTCGTTGACACTCGCAGCAAAACTGAATGCAAGCTGAGTGCAGAAATACGTATAGTCTTTGCTATGATATCCCTGACAGCGGGTCACGTAAGTGACTACTTCTAAATCTTCTACAACCAAAACCTAATAAAAATAAAACTAATAAAAAATCACGAATAAGTACACAAAGATGCTTAAGTTTTACCAGAAAACTGAAAAAGTATCCTGTGGAGGTTTTGCAGAAGCCTGTTTTCACTTTCAGAAGAGTCTCGCTATCGACACTTCACTCCTTGTGGCAACAGCTAAATAAGGTGGGTTAATACACCTCTGTTTAAAGTCAGAGTGCTGTTATTTCCATTGAAGTAAGAAAGTACATGTTAACAAGTAGATTGATCTCTTAACTTTTAAATCATGCCACTATCCTTAAACTTGATCCATGTGTACATTCACCTTTATAGCTGTGGACACAAGGGTAAGGCACTTGGGATATTCAAGCCCCAGTGCAGATTAATTTGAATATTTTTTCATTTCAGCACTTCTATCATTTGCATGAAACTTGCCAGGTATCTTTTTTCCTACTAGCTCCTCTGGGTTACTGCAGCACCTTGCATCATGTATGATATTGAAGGAAATTTGTAAAAGGTTTCGTCCCAGTTTGCGATTTTACAATGATGGATGCTTCTTCATTTTTCCATTTGTTTCTCTTATTGCAGTTTACATTTCCCTCTTGCTATACCTTTACCTCTTTTTTTTTTTTTTAATCTTTGAATCCAGTAACAGACTGAGATATTTACACTAGTCTTTTTTTTATATAAGCTAAACAAAAAAAATACCAGCATAACCAAAATACATAACAGAAATGGAAATATTATATGATATTCATTAATCTGGAAACTAAAATACATGTTTAGTTGTTTAGTTTTCTAATAAGAGACTACAGAGTACAGTAAGATCAAATATTCATGTTTGTGTCTCTAAGCAATCTATTTCATTCCAATACATGTAAGCATGGGCCTGGATGATCTCAACAACAAAGTCTATCTGAAGCAAAGTTGCACCCTGGCTTAAAATATCTCATGCAAACAAGAAGACTAAATAAATTTTACTCCAGAATTTCATAGTGATAAATGACTGAGTGGTAGAAGGAGATGAATCTATCTACTTCAAAGGGCAGGAAAAGTTTGAATCAATGCAAGAGGAATTAGTAGATTATGTTATTACTTATAAAATGGATGGAATTCATCAGTGAGAGAGACAGCATCAGGGATATAATGAGTTAACCAGAAAACTGGGAAATTGGCCAATCATCCCACAAACACTGGAGATTAGTCATCACCACGAAGCCAGCAAAATCATGTATAGGGATTAACAGCAGGCATGAATGGAAAGGTTAACAAGTCTGTGTGAGATAAATGTCAATGGTTTCCTGACTTTTCTTTTTCCTGGTTCTTCTCTGTCATTGATCTGCAAATGCCCAGAAATATGACTAAGCCGGGATACATCTGATTTAAAATATATTTCTGGATTGTTTTTGTGCCATGTGTATAGTGGATTTAACTGCATCCACACTGTAGATTTGATATATCTGTTCTCAGTTGTCATTTGTCCAAAATTTCCAGATATCTTTAGCTGTATCAGACTCCTGTCAGATTGAAGGATGTCCAAAAAATAGCAAGTGAACAAAGGAGCCAAGTAACTTCCAACCAAGAGAAGAGGAAAAGCTTTTGGGGAAAAAAAAAAAAAAAAAAAAAAAAAAAAAAAAAAAAAAAAAAAAAAGTCTGCTGCTTCCTCTATACTATAAATAGGTTTCAAGTGAGAACTAATTCTCTCTTCCTTGGAACATGCTTTTGTTTTCTAGCCTCCACTTCTTAAAACTTAAAACAAATATTGCACTCTGACTAAGATAAAGCCTATCTCAAGAAAAAAAAGACACATATTGCTGTATTCATGGTCCATACAAATTTCATTTGGCTTTTGAGACTGCCTCCTAATATTGTAAAATGACTGGCATAAAAACATCTGCTCTCTAAGGGTTAAATTCCTCTGCCTGTGCAACTCCTGTGTTTGCTTAGATGCAATGCGCCCTTCTGTGTGATTATAGAGACACATCATTCCTGCAAACAGCATACTGACCTTTTTATTTATAATGGAAACTCTTTTTGTAATACCTATTAATATCCAAGGGACAGAGAGCTGAACTTCTAAGAGTTTTGAAAGATAAAGTAGACCTTTTCAGCTTTCAACTATCATTTGGAATTTATCTCAAGAATAACCCATTTAATGTGAATGAGTCTGATTGTGTCACAATGTTGTTCACCTCTCTAATTCTATTCCATTATTCTCTCACACTTGCTCACTAAATAAGACATTCTTTGTCAAATTGCTAGGTGTACTGAGAACTGATATATTTGTATCTATAAAACACTTCCTTTTTTTTTTTTCTTTTGTCTGACATAGATCACAAGATTTGTTCACAATTTTCTGAGTTGTAAGCTGAAAAATGAAAATAATTCAAAGGGATACACAGAGAACTGACATTCACTGTTACTTTATAATTCTTATTAAAGATCTGACTCTTTTGTGATGTTTATTACAGTGGAAATGCAAAATTCAGCCTATTTCTGAAATTCAGCCTGTTTCTGAAAGTCATTACGAGGGATAGAAACAAGTATAATTTCAGAAGCACAACTATTGATTTGTGATATTAATAAAGACAAGTGTTTTTCCATTTGTTCACATACATTAATTTGAAATCTATTTCATGTTCTCTCATTCATCATTACTCTTATATCTACCCTTCATTTATTTCTGTCAATAATATGGTCTCTAGGCACAACCTAGCTCCATTATGAACTCTTCTCTCTGAATCTCTCTCTCCTTTGAATCTCTCACTCTTCCTGAGATGGTAAAGTGCTGACTCTTAAAACAGTGTAATGAAGGGCACTACCTTACTGTATTTGCAGTGAGTAGCACAGAGTGGAATGAACACCATCTCACCACATCTTCTAAAAAAAGCTGCAATCAATCAAGCCAGTGATTCAGTCAAGGGAGTAGTATAAAAGCTTACTATTTTCACAACCAGCCCCAGCAAGGTACCCATTCCTTTTCCTGACCAACAAGTTACTCTGGTTCTTGAACACACTCAGGAGGCTCTATTCTCCCAACAGGTGCTGATAAATATGTAATGCTGTTATTGAGGATTAACACTCTGCTTTGTGTTCAAATTTTGTTGATTGTCGTAACTTGTGTTCGTATCTCTTCCTAAATGATGTCTTCACCTCTTCACCTTTGCTGAACAGGCAGAGAACAGGACAGCTCTGTACAGTGCAGAGCTTGTTCCAAAGTTTGCCTTTTGTTCAAGTCTCCTACACAGCAAGAACTAAGCTAGCAGTGGAACTACTCAGCAGGCAGTGTAGTCAGACAGGAAAAGACTGTACACTACTGACATTTGACAAATAACATTGCTTATTTATGTATTTATCAAAGGAACAATGCTGATTAGACTCTATTTTCCATGTCTTTTCTTGGTCAGACAAAGCTGATTTCGTGTCAGAGCTATACAGCGTGGAAAAGAAAAAGTCTAACAGAATTTATGAGGAAATGCTTCAAACGTGAAGAAGGATATCTGAATGGATTTTCCCTGTCTCTGAAGATGTGTTGTAGATTGTTAGCCTACAACTTCTTTCCATCCACAAGCACAGGGAAATGATTTTTTTTAATATGTGAAGAAATAGAGATTTCTTTGACATTCAGATTAATAATTTATTTCTAATCTTATCAAATAATTAGGTTAAGAATGAATGTCTCACTTTTTAAGTTAAAATCTTGATATTTATGAAAAGTAAAGCATAATTCAATGTTTAAGAAATATATCATTAAAAGGCAATTTCACTGGTCTTATAATCTCTTCAATCTTAAAATAGTGGATTTCAGCTCTTGAATAACTCAGACCAGTGGAAAAAACTAAAGAGATTCTGAGATTTTGATAGGACATTCAGAAACTGGATTTTGGTGGCTTTTATAACTTTAAAACTTCTGAGAGGGTTATGGGTTTTTGTTATTCATAATGTTTTGGTTTAGTAGAAAAAAATGAAAGCAATTTTCTTAGTTACTTCAAAAGTGATAAGTTGCTTCTTTCAACAAATTCTTTCCTTTACTAAGCAGTTCTTATTTCATCTCTCTCCTTGTTTAAGAAAGGACACATTCATTATGGAGTGACATAAATATTCAGTCTCCAATCTCCAAATCCCCAGTAGAATTCTGTGTCTTGTTCATATGGAGTTTGTTTGCAGGTAGGGTACTGGAACAGCAGTTCATGAACTGGTCCTTAACATTCAAGTACATTCCAAGGTCATGAAGTTTAATCCCTAAAACCGTTAAAAGTTTAGAAGTATTTCCACATCTAATCTTCAATGAAGACTTGTGTTCCTTAATTTCTTTAATTTTCTCCTTAATTGTGCTTCTGACAATTATCCTGTAAAATACTTTCCTTTAACTACTCTGCTATACTTTTTGAAATTACACCACAAGTTTCTTTGTTCATATTCAGTGTAAATGTCACTGAAATTAAATTACTTCATGTAGACTCAAACAAAAGCATATAGACAGAAAACTACACATCTCTCTCTTTTGTTGTGTACTTTTGAGGGGCTGTTGGGATATGGATCCAAATTTTGCAGTTCAGGTTTATTTTTTCGTTACAGAGAGATAGGTTCATGTTGAGTGGTTCAACCACATGATCATTACAATATTGCAGGTCTACAGCAGAGGTTTATTTTTGCTCCCTTCTGTCTTCAATCCCATTCTTGAGCATAACTACTTCTGTCATCCTTAATTTTGAACAAAGATTATTATTTCAGTAATCCTCATTTGGAGTGGATGTTGTTGCGTAAACAACATTTCTTAAACCTGGCTATCGAGAGGTATTATTGCCCAGCTGCTGCTTCCACTCTTCCATGGTCTTTACTTCTCAAAGTGTTAGGAACTAAAAGACTACTGAGAATCATCTGTGAGTTTTATTGGTTTGTTTGGTTTGGTTTTTTGTTTTTCTTTTTTTTTTTTTTTTAAAGTTTTTATTTATAAGAAGACAGTGGAAACACACAAGGAATTATACCTTTGAAGAGAGATTTTTTATTCATGCAGAAAGGGCCCTGAAAAAGCACAACTGGAGAAGATGACAAAGAATAAAGCTTAGTTCTTAAAAGTGCCACATCTTTCTAAGACTTTCATTTTCAACTATTCTTGTGGGTTTTTGAATCGATATACAATTTTTGAACTTGCTTTAAGCTGAAAGTTACTTAAAAGTTCTTCTTTTCAATCAAAACCCTACAAAGGCAGAAGTGCTTATTCTTAAAATGTGTTGTTATATTTTAAGAACAGAAGTCAAATTTTACAACTTGAGCGAAATACAAATCCTTGTCATATGGCAATAGTTCATTAGATATTTAGTGAAAACTCAGAGAATGGACTTTCTACTCTTAAAACATGAAGTTGTCTGACCTGAGACACATAGAAAAAACCATTCTGTATGGTTCTTACTACATTACTTGAATACTAACAAAGATCTATTGTTTTTGGTTCTTTAAGAATCAAGACTCTTCCATGTCCCCTCCCCGCCCCCCATATTTAATTTTGTGTAATGTCCCAAACAACACTGAAATTAATACTCTATTTCTTAGAGTTCTCAGGCCCAAGGAAGTTATATTTCAATACACCTTGTTGACAAACTGATTGCTAATATAATCTGGATGACTTGTTTTGTTTCTTTGTATGTTTTAGATCACCAAATGAGAAGATATAAGTAAACAAAGCAATGGTGACTCAAGACTAGAAAACATCTTCCTTCCTTTCAAGTATATGTCATTACTGTGACATCTTCCTAACTGCTCTCAAATGTTATAATGTGACTATTTATTTTATTCTTAAAAGAAGCTCTCCAATATAATTAAGAATTAATGTGGGGTTTTTTTTATTGCTTTATTTTGGTTAAATCAATCATCTGACATAAAATTTCCCTTCCTATAAGATAAACATTTACATGTAAATAGTTTGAACGGTATTTTAAGGTGCTGCAACTTAAAAAAAAAACAACCCAAAAACATATTCTAGAGAAAATCACACAGAATTGCAGAATCACCAAATAGTAGGGGTTGGAAGAGTCCTCCTTCTAAACCTGATTTGTCTAGATCAGGTTGCATAGGAATCTGCCCAGGTGCATTCTGAAAGTCTCCAGAGAAGAGAAAATATATATATATGTCACATTCAATACTTAAATGTGTGGTTTCATAATAGTTTTATTATAATACAGTAATATTTTACCATATTTTTCTGTAACTAGATCACTGCTACTCTAAATATTATTGCAGAGAAGCAATCAGTCAGTAAACCATTCTGAAAGAATCATGCATAAAACCTGTCCTTTAATTGTACTATTGCAGATCATCTGTAATAGTTGACTAGTGTACTCTATCAAAATACTAATTTAATAAAGGTGGCTTTTCAAAGGCTTGAAAACACTATAGTAGGTCAAAGAGATCCTGAGACAGCAGCATAGTGTTACACTTACATGGTGTAAGCAGTAAGAGGGACAAATTTCAGTGTTGAAGAATATTAGGAAGGAGTCTGAAACTTTGGGCAAACAAGTGCCATACATTTTCACAAAGTTTTCAAAAGTAAACAGATAGCCTGATTGTGCTGGTTTGAGGCTAATTAGAATATTTTAATAGAGAATATTACACTATAGGCTGTGAAAGGAAAACAATAGTGATGTCTAGTTCACTCATACGCTTGCTGAGATTGTTTGGGTAAAAGAAAAGAAAAACATAGATAAAGCATTCGCAGTCTGTCTCTCTCTGGGGGCACAGTGTGTCGGGTGGTCTAGCTTCTAGCTCCTCTCTGCCAATTAATCTTTACAAACAACTTTTCTTCTAACCCACCTGGCTGATCCTCCAAGCTCACCTTGTGCGTAAGGCAAACCTTGGGATAAGGTACAGCGGTGGGGAGAAGGTGGAAGGGTGGTTGGGAGCCCCTCCTGGGGTCTCTGATTTCTGGGAGGGGTGTTGTGTTTCTGTATTACCTTTAACTTGTATATTTCTGTAAATATTCCTCTATATAGTGTAAATATCTGCTGTACATTGTGCAAAGCTGTAAATANAATCACGTGTACTCTAAATGGGATGCTAGTTAACAAGGATGTAAACCAGAAAGATATGTAGGAAGTTAAATTATTGGTAAAATACTATATTCTGCTGATAATGTTCCTTACAGCAAACTTGTGCCACTGGATTTATTTACTATGTTTCATTTTTATGTTCAGCAACACTTCATTCCACTATGTGAGTGAGTTTATTCTGCCCTTATATTATCAAACAACATACTAGTGCTCTACTGAAACAGCGAAAGTGTAGCACTGCTGCAAGATGCATTGCTTTCCGGTGGTTTTTATAAAGCAGTCTTACAAGCCTCTGTTATAGCATTTGCCTTTGCACCTTGAGTGTAAGACTAAAGAGATTTGATGCATTGTGTCTTGTTATGTCTGATTCTGTCAACATGGGACTTCGTATGGCTCAAAGTGATACAATGTGATGTGAGCTGTAATGCATCAAAGGGACTTAAAGTTTCTTTCGCATTCCAAATAATGACAGAAACTTTTGCTGCAAGACTAATGTTATGCAATGTTACATATGTAATAGAAAAGCATTCGTAGACGAGCTGCAGTGCCTAAACATGATAAGCATGATGTGGATGCAGGGGAAAGGGAAGAAATCTGTGCTATTTCTTTGATATATACAATAATTTAAAAGACATAAAGTAACGGGTATCAAGCACCTCTAGCAAATTCTTGCACATGAGAGATGATACTTCTAAAAGCATCTTGTTGAGAGTTTACATGTAAAAAAGGAAATGAAGATTACAACAAAATTTCGGGATTTTAGCTGTGAAAAAGACAGGCTTGTAATAGAAAGTAGGCATTTGTGGGTGAGAGCAGCAGACATGTTCATGTGTGTTTGCATATGAAAAAGAAAGAAATAGGGGAAGGACAGGAGACAGAGATGCTCAGTGAGACAGACAACTAGATGGATAGTGAGCCAGATGGCTATGATTTCAAGATGTGCTGCACAAGAAGGATACATGCAAGGTATTTGAGCTACCTACTAAGCCTAGATCATAGAATCATAGAATGGTAAGGTTGGAAGGGACCTCAAGGATCATCTAGTTCCAACCCCCTGCCATAGGCAGGGACACCTCCCACTAGTACAGCTCACTCAAGGCCTCATCCAATCTGGCCTTGAACACCTCCAGGAAGGGAGCAGCCACGACCTCCCTGGCAACCTGTTCCAGTGTCTCACCACCCTCACTGGAAAGAACTTCCTCCTAACAACCAGTCTAAATCTCCCTTCTGCCAGTTTAAACCCATTGCCCCTTGTCCTGTCATTGCAGGACCTTGTAAATAATCCTTCCCCAGCCTTCCTGTAGGCCCCCTTCAGACACTGGAAGGCTACTATCAGGTCCCCTCGAAGCCTTCTCTTCTCCAGGCTGAAGAGCCCCAACTCTCTCAGCCTGTCCTCATAGGAGAGCTGCTCCAGCCCTCTGATCATCTTTGTGGCCCTCCTCTGGACCCGCTCCAACACTTCCATGTCATGAACAGATGCTACAGGAAAATTTTGGCCTAAAAGAAGATATCTTTTAGATCATTTTTCCTTTATTTTTCATTTTCCCATCTATGAAAGAAGCATAGTAATACCTTACTACCTCACAGAGATGTGATGGAATGAATATTTGAAAAAAAATCTGAGTCTCTCTGAAATTAAAGCCTTATGGGTAACAAGATATGTCCATCATGCAAATTGTTTTTTAGAGATCAAAAGACAGCATCTTTGTAAATCTTGCACAGAGATTAGATGGCTTATTTGAAAATCTTTACTATAAAAAGGTGGTTTACTGTGGGATACATTGAGAGCTGATGAAGGCTGCTACCAAGAAAACCTTTGATCTAAAATCAGTCACAGTCTTCATTAATACCATCAGATTTTCCAGGTACTGTGTTTCAGGTATGGTGTAAGTACATATTAAAACAAAGAAATCAGCTAAGAGTTGGGCATATGGTAGATTGGTAGTAAATAGAAGGATATCCATATCAAATATCTACATGTTAGGAGATCAAAGCAGGTATATGGAAGGAGTCATGATTAAATCCTGAGAAGAGGAATTGAAATAGGATTTTAGGAAACAGAGATTAAGTGAAATGAGTTAATTTTTTTTTGGCAATCTTTTCACATCTACTAAACAGAATAAATTACTCTGTTTTTTCATCATAGCAAGTAGTACATTTGATATAAAATACTGTTTTGTCCTAATAGCAACTATCTTTTTCTAAGCAAGATACACACCTTTGAGAAGCCTCTAACTGAACAAATGGAACAATATTTTATTAAACTATATGATTTCCATTTTAGGTTATGGAAGACAATAAAAAACAATTAAAAAAAAAGAATAGTGGGAGTTATTGTCATAAAAGTACAAACAGGGGAAGAAAGTAGGGTATTTGTGAACAACATCAATAAAATGGCATCCCATTTTCATGAATTGTGAAAAAAAAAACAACTCATCTGTATTTACTTGCCCTTGTGACAAAGTGAGCTGTATGAACAACCTGTTAGTTTTTCCACAATAGGGAAAACCTTTTTCCATCAACATGAAAACTGACTATCTTCTCTGATCCATAATATATATATATTCTGGTATACCTTAGTTGGAAAATAAATTCAAAACCTAATAGATCTTCCTTAGATGGGTGGAACAATTTGTTTACTCAGGAAGTATTATCATTTGTCACAGAAGAGAGATAAATGAAAATTCTAGCTGTGTATCCAAAGAACAATGCAATCTTTGAATGAGCCACAGCTCGTTATACCAGGATCCATGTATTTCTTTCCTCTATCTTCTATATCATTGACTGAGGTATAGAATTCCAACAAATGGTCTGTCATTTGTGCTGTTACAGAAGAGTGCAGAAATGCAGTAGTCAGTGAGAAGACATAAAACTCAGCCTAGTTAGAGGAATAAGAACACATATGCTGCCTTTCACAATGAAAACTAGCTTTTTGAAACTCAGGGAGAAGTGTTTTACCACAAGAAGGCAGTAAAATGATCCTACCAATCATGAGTGACAAACGAAGTTGACTGCTGACACTTACGTATCCTACTGGGTATCAACTGTATGTATCAACTTATTTTCACTTTGACATTTGGACCTATATTTTCTATTGCTTCAATGTAGTGAACCATTTGGGGCGTAATATGGATCTGAACCTGAGAAACATAAATATAATGATATATGGAACTTCTCAGCTTCAGTACTGTTATCATTCTCCCACTCTTCCAGATATGAATCATATCCACTATTTCCACTCATTATTTCAGTTTTGTAAAGGGTTTTGAGTGTCAGGTTGATGAATTAGGTTATGTTTTCTTGTTTCTTTCTGGTTGGTTCCTATTTCACTGGCCAAGCTACAAATTATTCTTAAAGTATATTTTACTAAAATCTTTTCTGACCCGACAATTTAAAATGTGCCTTAAATGTATCCAGTGTGACGCTCAAACCATTTCCAACATACTTAATAAATATCATCTAGTATGTTTGCACAACACCATTTTTGTGTTTGTTTTTTTTGTTTGTTTGTTAAGGGGTTTTTTTTTGTGATTTGGGCAGGAAAAAGTAAGTAATTCACAAGATTATAAATTATAAATGAAGAAAAATGGGAAGCCAATACAAATATGACCAGATGGTTACAGATGTGCTTGCTTTTAATTTCCATCTCTTTTTGCAGTTTAAGATACTTCAGTGATTAATTCTTTAGAATTTTTCCTTCTATTATCTTCTCCAAAGTGTTTTCCTCTCTGATATAATTTTTTGTTGCTGCTGTTGTTCTTTATCTCAGCAATATTATATCAATCAGCTCTGCTCAAGGCACTAACACTGGCATAAAGGGAGAGAAAAGTGAACTTTTGGATTCACAGAAAATACATATTTTGCTTGTATTTCTGTGTACTGTTAAGAGGATTAGACATTCCTATCAAAAGGATTTATTATTCTGGTCATTATGTACATAAACAAAGACAAGACATGACATTTCATCACAGATACAGTATTGAGCTGAAGTCAATCTAAGGAACAACAGCAGGTATATGTTTCCCACGGTGTCTAGGCAAACAGAAGAAAACACTGTTTTGTCAGGCTTTTTCTCTGAAATTTCATGTTCATTTTCACTACCCTCAGAACATCATTTATGACCACCGTTCAGCAGAGTATTTCCAGAGTTATTTTATACACACTTCATTTATGTTTGCCATGACTTTTATTTAAGGACATTCTTAAGAACATTTTTATAAACTCGGTACAGGTCATTATTCATCTTTGTTATATGGATGGTTAACTAGCTACTTAGCAGCCAGTTTGTGATTTATCAGATGAAGGCTTTGGTGCCTTGAGCATGAGATTTTAAACTTGACTGAAGTATAGGTGATCTTGAGGCTGCGATAAATATTGATTTGATTATTGCTTGTAAATAGTTTCTTCATAAATATAGAGAGAACAGTATGCTCCTCCTGCAGTGTAACTACTTGTGGGAAGGAGGTTGTTCTAACCATCAAAGAGGACATATAAATCCGATTTTGTATTACTGAATACAAAATCTGTGGCTTGATTTGAAAAAAAAAAAAAGAAAAAGAAAAAGAAAAAGAAAAAGAAAAAGAAAAAGAAAAAGAAAAAGAAAAAGAAAAAGAAAAAGAAAAAGAAAAAGAAAAAGAAAAAGAAAAAGAAAAAGAAAAAGAAAAAGAAAAAGAAAAAGAAAAAGGAAAAGAAAGAAAAATATAAGGTTTGAGGCTTTCTTTTTAAGTTGAGTGTTTGGAGACTGAATGGATTTATATTTTACATTTTCAAACTATTTTTTATCTCTGAAACTTCTGATTTTTTGCATATTTAGATTCCTTTATTTTATGTAACAGCAGATGAATTACATACATTGAGAGCTTTTGGTGATAAGAGGATAGTTATTAACAGGATACATGTTATATTAGGCATTAATGTTGCTGTAGTGTATACTTGAAGTGAAGGTATATGCATCCATTTACCTATTTTTCCTTTACTCCACTGTCTTTAAATAATCATTATACTGGAAAATAACAATAATTAAGATGAGTATCACATATTAATAGAAGATAATGGTCTTTCTCATACATCTAAATAGTAGAGGGTTATTTACTCTTTTTCTAGTCACTTTTTTTCATGCATCTCTTTCTGTCCTAGGCTGTCCCAGTTCTCATAATTTTGTAAGCATGGATATAGTTCAGCATGGAGTTTAGATATTCTTCCATGAAGACGTGTTGTCACTGCTTAACACTTTCCATTGGGTAATTCTTCCAAGGTCTTTAATTTATGTTTCTCTATGGATTTGCTTTTATTTACACCTGGTGGGGAATGTTTAAGTTTTAGTTTGTTTCTTAGAAGATGGATTCCAGAAAATACCAAAAATACCTTTTGCTTTTCATGTGGTCTTGTATAATACAGTAATATTAAAATTATTTCACTGATTCACTGGGTATATTTTCCTTTCATAGAATGTTTAAAATGCTTGATTGCTACCTAAAATAAGAGTTCTTGTGCTCAAGTGTAGGATAAGTCACTTTACATTGCTTACAGTTCAACCCAACCTTCAGTTTACAATTCTATCTCAAAACCTTTGAAGAGCTCAACTTTCCAGAACAGGTCTGAATGTTATGGAAGTAGTCAGATTTGCACTTTCCCGTCTTTTACACTGGTATCACAAGTTGTTATAATGTTCTACAGTGGCTTATAAAATTTCAATATGTCTTTTGATTTTCTTCCATTTTGAGTTTGTTTTTTGCTGCTGGGTAGGAAATACTTAGGTCATCTCACCCTTCTATCCAAGCAAAAAGCTTTGTCAGTCTCATTGTGCCAGTTTAGTCCTATGAAAATGTAATCCATCATTTGAAATGGCCTCAAATTGCACCAGGGAGATTTAGATTGGATATTAGGAAAAATTTCTTTACTGAAAAAGTGGTAAGACATTGGGAAATAGGTTGTCCAGGAAGGTGGTAGAATTGGTAGTGTTAAAAAAACATGTTGACATTGTACTTTAGGATATAGTTTAATAACTGTGGTGGTGTTAGGTCAGCTGTTGGACTTGATGACCTTACAGGTCTTTTCCAAACAAAACAACTCTACAATTCTACTATTTAAAAAAACAGACACCACCACCCCCCCCCCCCCAAAAAAAAAAAAACACCAAAACAACAAAAAAACACACCCCCCCCCCCCCCCCCCCCCCCCAAAAAAAAAAAACCAAACAAACAACAAAAACAAAACCCCAACAAAACTCTGAGGAAGTTAATTTGTGAAATGAGTAATGAAGAGAATTGATAGTGCAGGGCATCTGAGCAAGTCCAGCCAACAAAGAGATCAATTTAATAGCTTTCACGTCTCATCTCATTTGTGCTTCTTTTGTTGTAGCAGGAGGTGACTTCAGAGTGTAGTAAGATCTTACATCTATTTCCTTTTCCTGGTGTTATCAGTACCACATTTTGCTTGGGATATTGTCACAAATAATGATTTTCTAAATTTTGCCATTACTTGTCAGCACATGGATTTAAAAAATACGTACCTGTACAGATGCACCTCTTCCATAGTTTTTCAATAATCTGTGATTAGCTGTTATAACTTAGAGTTGCTGGAGTGGTTTTTTTTTCCCTTGGTTCTACAGCAGAAACTAATAATTCTTTTATTTTCATAAATTAAATACCCTTAATATCAATAAATACAGTGATTGTATGTTGATTTTATTTTACAGTATTTCTCTATGTCTTACTTCTGAAGCATCACAGTGTAGCATTAGGAGTCTAACAAGTACTGGGATACTTCATTTTATAATTTTGGGTTGCGGCATTCTTTATATGTGGGATCTCTTCCTACACTGGTAGCTCACACTAAGAGCTATCTCAAGGACTGACGATATTCTGAGAAGTGGCTGCAGGTTCTGAAAAGTGACATGACTGTCAGTATGTATCACATGGTAATATACAAACTTCATAAAAAGCAGAAAGGTGTGAAATAATTAGTATGAACCCAGGTTGTCATGCCTCTCTCACCTGCAAGGATTTAGCAAGACTTAGGAGTGTTTTGAAAGGGACAAGCTCAAGTCAACACGAGATAGCGCTCCAAGGAATTTGTTTTAATTCCAAGGTTTATGGACAAGTGATAGCAAAGGACAGATACACTTCTTAAACTATCATATTCAGTGTTCCCTAAAGGGAAAACTGGCAAGAATAATATGTAACAGTACTTGTGGTTTACACAAAAATACTATGTTGAACTGTAGCTTGCTAGGATGCAAAAATAAAGGAAGTATCTGATATCAGACTTCAGATACAAGTATGATCTTTGTGACTTTATTTTATACATGACTAATTCTGGATTCTTTTCTATGCTTAGGATTCCAGAAAAGATCACTAGGTTCTCTAGAGGACTATTTTTCTGTCTCACACAACAAATCAAAATCAAGCAATGAGGTCTTATCTCCTTATCCAACTTGTATCTAAAGTCTGATATCAGGTTTATTCTCATGGAGGGGTTAAACATGTCACAATAACCTTACGGATTTCTTCATCCAGAGCATTTTCACAGATGCTTACATACAGTATGGGAGGACCATCTCAGACCCCATCTGGAGTACTGTGTGAAGTTCTGGAACCCTCAGCACAGGAAGGACATAGAATTTTTGGAACAGGTCCAGAGGAGGGCCACAAAGATGATCAGAGGGCTGGAGCAGCTCTCCTATGAGGACATACCGGGAGAGTTGGGGCTCTTCAGACTGGAGAAGAGAAAGCTTCGAGGGGACCTTAGAGAAGCCTTTCAGTATCTGAAGGGGGCCTACAGGAAGGCTGGGGAGGGACTATTTACAAGGTCTTGTAATGACAGGACAAAGGGCAATGGGTTTAAACTGGCAGAGGGGAGATTTAGACTGGATGTTGGGAGGAAGTTCTTTATAGTGAGGGTGGTGAGACGCTGGCACAGGTTGCCCAGGGAGGCTGTGGTTGCTCCCTCCCTGGATGTGTTCAAGGCCAGATTGGATGAGGCCTTGAGTAATCTGTACTAGTGGGAGGTGTCCCTGCCATTGGCGGGGGGTTGGAGCTAGATGATCTTTGACCTCCCTTCCAGCCTTACCATTCTATGATTCTATGATCTCAAACAAAACACTTTCACTTTCCTCCCTTACCCTCATAAAGGAATGCCCATGTCCTTCAGCGCCTAAGCTAGCAACATGCCACAGGTGGGACCATGAAGAACCTGGATTTTCAATTCACCTACCCAAGCTGGATTGCTATTAAAAAAAAAGAAAAAAAAAAAAGAAAAAAATTTACCATTTCATGGAGACAGTCACAAGCTCTATTGCCACTTTCCTGTGATGCCCTTTATAGTCTATGTGCATTTTTTCTGCTCTGGACCATCGTCTAGGACTGAATTGTTTTCTTTGGGAGACTGGATGGCTAGGAAGAACTCTAACACTCAGGTTTTTCAGAAAATATTAGAGACGTAAAAGAGTATAGAAGCTCAATTGAATGATGCTTCTTCAAAGGACTTCAAAATAAAGCAGTTAAGCTAAAGTGGGAAGAGAATAATTTAAGAAAAATGAGCCCACAGTCTCATTTTACAAGTCATCAAGAGAGATACATCATTTAAAGTAGCTCCACGTCAGATTGTGAACATGATGACATGAGCATTTCTGAAACATTAGGATGCATTATACAGACTGATTTTTTGCAGCATGAATTTGAGGGCAATTAATGGTGTTGCATGGAGATAAGAGGTCATGGTACTGTCAGAAGAAACTAGGGCTGAGCCAAATTTTTTTCCCACTCCTGGTTTATTCACTTTTTTTGTTCTACTCTAATCTCAACTTTCTTCAGAAAGACACTTCATGCATACCAATGTGTATGGAAACTTACAGCTATTTTGGACAGTCAGGGATTAGGGCTCAACGGTGACGTGAGAAAAAACCATTACAATAGCAGAAGCACTGTGAAGGGCCTTTTGAATAAAGCCTGATTTAAAAATATGCTTGTGCACATTGTGAAAGCAGAGCCTCGATGTGTAGGTCAAAGAACAGCACTTAAATGTTGGGGCACTTCTCTGAATTAAAACCACCTAGCTTTACTCTGTACCTATTGCAGTTCTGTTTTCCTCATGATAACTCTAGTGTTTAAATTATTTGGGTCGAACCATTTGGGAGCATAGAACATACGTGAATGCACATAGAAGTAGTCTCTAAAATAAAGGTTACAGCTTTTCCAAATACTTCCTAATTTTTGTCAAATGTAACATGATATTTCCAGGTAAAGGATACTTAGAATATAGTGGAAATTGAAGGTGAACAGGGAGGGTAAGTTAAATGGATTGTAGAT
The DNA here is from genome assembly GCA_013396675.1 of Eubucco bourcierii. Taxonomy (NCBI): domain Eukaryota; kingdom Metazoa; phylum Chordata; class Aves; order Piciformes; family Ramphastidae; genus Eubucco; species Eubucco bourcierii. The sequence continues at coordinate 295,207 of VWZE01005837.1, forward strand.
GAGCTCCTTAAAAAGAGAATAGTTTGCTTCAGATACCCTGCTTCCTAAAGCATCTTTGGGTTTTAAACAATAAAAGTATTGGGGTGTTTCACGACTTGATGTAAATAGGCATACTTTTCTTTATTTTTTTTTTCACTTATGTTATATATTTTTTTCTTTTTTTTTATACTTTTACATATTGTTTCCCTAGGACCTAAAATAGTTCCTCAGGAAAAGAATAAGACATGATGCAGAGTCTTCCACACATTAACTACCTTTCTATATTATCGTCTTGTGTGCTAGTCTTGGGGACAAGCCATCTGTGTTTTATTATTCTGGCAACATTAATAAAATGTTCACACAGTGTTCTTCCTTCCCAAACACACAAAACAATTATTGCCAGCTAGCTCTTGTGTTTAAAACATTCCAAGATATTCTCTCCAGTCACAAATGAAAAGTCAACCATTCCTAATACAGAGTGATTGTATAAGATTATTACAATTTCTCCCTGTGCTTTACTAAGAATGGAAGATCTTACTACAGTTGTGTAGAATAGTTAACGGTTGTAATTTCTTTTCTTTTTTCTTTTTTTTTAAATCCTCATTAATGACTACATTTTGCATTTTGCTCCAAATTCCTCCTTACCACCCTATAGGGGGGGCAGAGTGGAGGGGGGAGTTGTGTAAGCAGCTGCCTGGGGCTTGGATGCAGCTGATCCTGAAACTACAACAGCATCCTAACTTACTTTTCTACCCTTATTCTGTGACTTAAATGACTTGAACTTGCTAGAAGTTAGGCCAAGATACATGGATATTTCTTCTATTTAAGTCTGGGAAATAAACTCTTTGGGTAAACCCAATATTTAAAGGAAGTAAATTATGACCGAGGGATTATCAAAGAGTGGTCTTTTAAACAGAACTGTTGCAGTAAACAAATAAATTGTTAATAAAGTTGATTGTTAAGAGGGTAGCATTTTCCACTGTATGAACTGGGGTAAAAGACATAATTATCCAGTGTTTATCTATCAAGCCTCTCTTTAATGAAATCAAACCTGGAACAGATATAAGACTACAACATATAATGCAAAGCAGTACTGATTCAGAAAATTGTTTTAGGACAGTATGAACTGTCCTTTGAAAATTACTTTTCCCTCTGTCTTCTAAGAAGAGAGACTCTAGAAAGGTGAACAGTGTATCTTGGACAATAGGACATTGTTCACGACAAAATTACCCTAGCTACACGTGTGCTTCAAACATTTTCAAGTTAATTTGATGACAAAGTGTTTATAGACCGTCATGTACAGTTTGAGCTCAGTTTCAGAAGATTACAGATTTTGGAGGAAGAATGTCAATATGGTGTGTAATGCCAAATTGCTTATATAGCAGTTTTAAAGAAATGTACCGTTTTCATGCATGCAATCCACAGGAACTATTTAGAATTAAAGATTGGGAGGGATTTTTTTAAAGAGTAACAACTTTATTCTGCTAATCAGGGAGGAAAGGGCTGTTTAGCACTTTTAAGTTAATTGAAATCTATATTTAATTTCTGTCACACTTTAGTAAACACTTCCAAATTTTTTTCAGGGCAGTTTGATTTATGTGGATACCTTACTATTGACGTAAATACAGTTTGTGATTAGTCAGATGTTCTTCTGGTTGGAAAATACAGTTGATTAGGGGAATCTCGAAGGCTGATTATAAGATTTTCTTAGTCATTTCTGAATATATTAATGCAAATAAAGCCAGGAGGAAAATCTTATGTTAAAACAATTTTCTCTGTTTATGTAATCAGTAATATTTTCAAGTATTCATATGAACATCTAAATATTTCAATTTACGCCTCTTCTACTGTTTACACATACTTCAGGCTTCAGATATCAGTGACTTCTTTAGTTACCTAGAGAAACAGAAAGGCACCTTTCTGCTTAGTTATTTTTGAAAAACTTAAATCTGAGTCAGACGCAAATACTTTTAGAATATGTCTCCTCCTTCTTTACTTACTAATAGAATGGTATTAAAAACTAGCTTTTGTACCATGACATAGTTTTTATTAAAGCTATCAGACATAATTCAATTTCTCTTTTCTTCATTGAGAGAGACACTTTTTCTTTCACACTAGCTTAGTTCCATTGTATTGCCACTTCTAGGAAAATGGGCAAATATGAATTTTCACTTTTTGAACTTATATCATTTGTCATCTAGTATTTTATCAGGAAGAATATCTACTACCTCTGAGCTATTTTTCTTTTTTTTTTGGAGGGGGGTTCTTTCTTTTTAGAATTTTTTTTTTTAATCTACAAAATAGTTTAACAGGTGAATTGAAAAATAATTGACATGAGGCAAAGGAATTACCTCAGTTGTAAGAGGATACTAGAAATTGCCATGAAGGACAGATCATCGCTGAAGAAGATTTTAATGAAAGTAATCTCAACTCACTTTTACAAAGGCATTTGTATATTATTTCCAGTCATAGAGAAACAGCTTTTTTTTTTTTTTTTTAAACCAGTATTGCTTAGGCTTACTGTTTAATCACAATATTTCTGACAAAAATATTTCCTTATGTTGAAAAGTAGAATTTAAAAAAAAAAAAAATGTTTAATGGAATTATGCCTCCCTATTTGGATTCAATTTTCAATGTTTGGTCTACTGTAAAGCTTTTATTAAAAAGTACAAAATATTATTATGAAAACAGAGTGGGTTTTTTAGGCTGAAATATCTAAATCAACTTTCTGAAATAACTGGCTGAATTTAAATATGACTATTTTTTAATATCATGCAACTTGAACATGGATGCATCAGTTTCAACCAACGACTTTGCTGTCATAGACTGAGTTTTAATCTGCCACTATTCATACCATTCTGCCTCATGCTGGCTTCAAAATGAAAATGCTGAATGAAGCAAAGTATTGTGGGGCTTGAAGTTCAAACTGTAGCATGAGTGGCTACTGTTCCAGATGTTGCTTTTGGGTTCCAAATTTTTGGGTGTTGGTTTTCTTCTGCTAGGGTGGCAGTTAGGTGGGGAGGGACAGGAGAGGAGCTCCCTGGCTTGGGTTTTTAGCTTACTGCCTTTCTGCTTGTTGCTGCTTTCTGCTTGTTGCTGCTTTCTGCTGTGCTTTTTTTTTTTTTTCCAAATGGGCTAAGGTAATTGTGCATTATGCTGTCTCTTTTATATTAAACTCTTATCTTACCTCAACTCTGTCTCAACCCAGAGGTTTTTTTGTGTCTGTGTGTTATTTTCCCTCACTTCTGTGTTGTAAGGAAAAGAGTCTGGTAAACTAGCACATTCCCCTGGCAACTAAATAGAACTAAAATACAACTTTTCCAAATTAATTCTTCACTTTTTAAAGTACAACAGAGTTCAAGATTGAGACAGTGGGTATGAGCAACTTCACATATCTATAACTGGAACCCAAACACAAATTTGTGACAAGTGTAGATTTTGATGGACACGACACTAAGTATCAGGTTGGCACTGAATTAAGTGGTAGCTCAGTTAGCATCCAAAACAGTAAAAGTAAGAATTTCTTTTCACGGACTCAAAGTTAAGGAATAGAGTGCTCTTGTAGAACATGAATGTTTTGAAATGAAGCATAGAAATCATGAGGCATTTACTTTGCTGGTCTTCTTGCCTTTGCTTCCTCTACTGATTCAGCTTAATTATTCCAAAAAGCAGTGTCAAAAGTCACAAATCAGAGGAGTAATCTACTATTCCTATAGAAAACTGTCATCAGAAGAATCTAATAAATAGGAAGATTTTCTGATCTATCTGATTTTGATGGGTGAGTGATACATTTAGGATGCATGTTCCTATGTGAGTTTAGAGATTTTTAATTAAAAAAAACTATTATCATTTAATGCCATATTTACTGTATTTATGATTTTTTTTCTGTATCTTTCTATCTATTTGTGCAGTGCACATAAAAAAACAAGAGAATCTTAATTTGAGGGTGCTAACTTTTTTCATCAAAATTGTTTCTTTCCCCCTGGATGGTAGAAAACTATCTTTAGAAAAATAATATGAACACTAAGTGTCCATTAACATTGACAAAAGTATCCTAAACTTTCTGGTTTATTTAAAAAAAAAAAAAGAACCAAACTCATATTTATTTTCTTTTAGACAGAATTATTCATCATATATTCTCTGCAAAATCTCTGTTTTCTAACTGAGAAACTAAGTACTTATGCCACATTTTCATGCACACCTTTAGCAGTGGGCTTTGTTTAAATTTGCTGTATCATCTGTATAATGTTACTTTTGTGGCATTATAAACTTCTCATGTGCGCTGCTAGAAGACATAAAATGGCCCAGTGGCATATGTTATGTTCTTGCATCTGCCTAATTTTCAACTTGAAATACCATGCAGCACTGTTTGTGATAAAAGACACACAAAACAAGGTCAAAGCAGGTGCCTGCTGGCATGAGTAATCATCTTTATTTCATCATCTCATATCAACAGGTATCATGGAGACAAAGTAATAGCTTTTATGAGAGGAGCTTTGTATATACCTCTGAAAAGTTATGAGACACAAAGCAGAATCAACTAAGAGATAATGACTGTAGATTTGCTATAGAGTGCCCTGCAGTTCAATTTACATTGCATCCTGAAGGGTACTGTGTAGGAAGGCCAGATTTTTCAAAACAAATAGGTTTGGAAGCACTATTTAATCACTAACGCTCAAACTGTGTATGCTGCTTTTAGAGTTCCTTCTCTGAGAAAAAAAAAAAAAAAAAAAAAAAAAAAAAAAAAAAAAAAAAAGGGTCCATTAGTTCTGGTTTGTTTTGTTGTTTGTTTGCTTTTAATGCAGTTGTACCTTTCTCTTTATTCTCTCTGGTTTTTAAATAGCAAATATATGCATTCCCTAACATATTTTTCAGTACTTGTGCAGCCTTAATTGTCATGTGAAAAGTGAAAGCTTTTTACAGTATCTATACTGCAAATATTTTACCTCTGTCTAAAGAATGGTCATATTAGAGATGTTGGAAGCTGAAGGTCAAATCAGTAGGTATAGGTAATCTTTTACAAGAATAAGCAGTAAGAGCTGGGAAAAAAAACCCCACACACTAATACATCTTTGCCTAAACCACTATGCAGTAAAATGTGGAAGAAAAAAAAAAAAAAGTGAAATAGTGAAAACTGTTGTAGACAAAATCTGAATATGCAACTCAAAGCTCAAGGGTTCTCTTTTCTGCAACCTTGTGCTTTGTGAAGCACAATTGCATGACCTTGGTTCGACTGTAATGAATAAAACTTACTGACTTGTGTAAGTGCATGAGTCAAAGCCATGTAAAACGATAGAGGTAAAAATAAAATGAGAATTATTTTTAAAAATTGCTAATAGTGATTAAAAATGTTCTGACAAAACATGAAAAGGTATAGCACTTCATCAGATTTGAAAGACACTTATTTACTGAAATAAAAGATCACAGTCTTAGGACAAGTGTCCTAAGGGTGTCAGAGGAAAACACATTCTGCTGGATAGGATAGAATCATAGAATGGTAAGGTTGGAAGTGACCTCAAAGATCATATGGTTTCAACCCCTGCCATAGGCAGGGACACCTCCCACTAGTACAGCTCACTCAAGGTCTCATCCAACCTGGCCTTGAACACCTCCAGGAAGGGAGCAGCCACAACGTCCCTGGGCAACCTGTTCCAGTGCCTCACCACCCTCACTGGAAAGAACTTCCTCCTAACATCCAGTCTAAACCTCCCCTCTTCCAGTTTAAACCCATTGCCCTTTGTCCTGTCATTACAAGACCTTGTAAATAGTCCCTCCCCAGCCTTCCTGTAGGCCCACTTCAGATGCTGGAAGGCTACTATAAGGTCTTCTGGAAGCTTTCTCTTCTCCAGGCTGAAGAGCCCCAACTCTCTCAGCCTGTCTGATTTGGAGTATATTCATACTTTTATTGTTAGAACATTAGTCCTTAGGATCAACATGGCATATATGTAAGCATTTCCTGTATACTACATAAGTTTCATGTAGCCCTGTCTAAGACACTCAAACAAATTGATCAGTGAGGGCAGAGCTGCAGATCAGTCTGTATTTAAGCAGTATCCAGTCCTTGAAGGACAGTATATATAAAAAGACTTTTCTACCATGTGAGCCTCAACCATGTAGATTCCGGGGTCTTTTCCGATATCCAGGTCTACTTGAAATGATGTTTTTGTAGATATCAGAGTTTTTCAGTGAGATACATGGTCAAAGAAAAAGATAGACTGAAGCTTTCAGTGTTTCTTTAGGCTGGGTGATAACAGTCTCAGCAGTAAGACTCCATGTGATACAACACAATCTTCTAGGACAAGCACTAACACTCCAACACTCCAAACTCTACCTTCTAGCTGCCATTTTGCCCTTACATGTTCATAAGTAACACTGAAAGGTTCCTGAAGAAAAAAAAAAAACAAACAAAACTTTGTTGTTAGTGTTTCCCAAGGAGACTGGGAGATGATGGCATACTTAAGTCTGAAAGGCATCTGTGAAATTATTTTAATGAAGAGAAAGAAGTGGTAATTGTGAGCTGCAAACATTGAAAGGAGAGCAGCAAATTGGGAAAAACCTTCCAAAGTGGTTGCACAATTCTCTTACTCTTGCAACATTTCTTAGACATAGAACAAAACCTTTGTAACCTATTCTTTCCTGGCCTTCACACATCAATTGTGTTTAACTGGACTTTGTTTTTTCAATATTTGATTATCTGGTGCAAAATACTCTAGCCTGGTGGTTGTAGATTGTGCAGATTTTATGGAACGTCACATCAGAATATTTTTTTAAAACTGCTCATAAGAATAAAGAGGGTTCATCCAAGTGGTAGCAGAATTTATTCCCTTTCTTCTTCAAAAATGTTTTGAAAGAATTTTAAAGATGTATGAAAAATATTGCAAATACATAAGAAAATATTATATGGAAACCATAGCTAATTTAAAAGACTTCAGGGATCTATTTACTGTACTAAATTTCATATTTTTAAAAGTGTAATTAACCCTGGATTCCTTCTTATCCCAAGTGAATTGTCTAATGGGCCTTTTCAGCACTACAGCAAGAAATAAGTTTTCTTACTGGTTTTTAAAAGATTGACCAAAAAATAATTTAGTCAGTCCAGAAAATAATACAGTGAGTGAATCCCTGCAACATTCTTTGCATCATGAGAGAGAGAAATCACATGAGATCCCAATTCACCTTAGAGGAAACTTGCTTAGTTACCAGAGGTTTTGGCAGCAAGACGTTGACCAGATTAGAGTAATAAAATAAGGCTATAAAACAATCTGTGGCTGCAGCAACAGAAGTCAAATGGGAATTTTTCTGGGTGGCCAGACTGGTCAAGACCAAACATACTTCTGTCAGCTAAATTGGAGCTATTCTGACACACATTGTTCTAATTCCAGTAGAACGAGAAGCTTCTGGTCCGTGCTCTGGACTCAAAGACAGGGTTTTAAACTCTGGACTTTTACCTATAGGGTATATATACTCAAACCTAGCAGGCTGAATCTCTTAAAAATTTATCTAGACTTGAGGGTTGAATGTCCACACTCAAAGAGTAACAGTCAACACCTCAATTTCCAAACGGAGACCAGTGACAAGAGGCATTCCTCAGGGTTCAGTACTGGGACCAGTGGTGTTTAACATCTTTGTCAGCAATATGGACATTGAATTGGAATTGAGTGCACCCTCAGCAGTTCTGCAGATGACTCCAAGCTGTGTGGTCTGGTTGACGCACTGAAGATGCCATTCAGAAGGACTCAGACAGGCTTGAGAGGTGGGCCCAAGACAAGCTGATGAAATTCAAAAAAGCTAAGTTCAAGGTCCTACACCTGGGTTAGGGCAATACCAAGCACAAACATAGGCTGGGCAAAGAATGGCTCAAGAGCCATCTCAAGGAAGACATGGGGAGTCTCAGTTGCTGAAAATCTCAGCACGATCTGGCGCTGTTCACTTGCAGTTCAGAGGGCCAACCATATCCTGGACTACATAAAAAGAAGTGTGACCAGCAGGAAAAGGGAGGTGATTCTTCCCCTCTAATTTGTTTTCATTAGATCCCACCTGGAGTACTGCCTCCAGTTCTGGTGCCCCCAGTATAAGAAGGAAATGGAACTGCTGGAGTGGGTCCAGAAGAGGGCTATGAAAATGATCAGAGGGCTGGAGAACCTCCCTTATGGAGATAGACTATGAGAATTGGCTATCTCATAGCCAGTGTTCAGTCTGGAGGAAAGAAGGCTCTAGGGAGACCTTGTATGTACCCTTCCAGTACCTGAAAGGGGCCCTCAAGAAAACCAGGGGCTTTATATAAACACTTGTCATAAGAAGATGAGAGGGAGTGGATATAAGCTTGAGGAAGATAGATTTAGACCAGATATGAGAAAAAAGCTTTTACAGTAAGTGTGGTGAGACATTGGAACAGGATGCCCAAGAAGGTCTTGAATGGCCCCACCCTGAAGGTGTTCAAGACCAGGTCAGATAAGGCCTTGAGCAACCTGGTCTAGTGAAGGTGTCCCTGATCATGGCAGAGGCATCAGAACTAGATTGCTTTTCAGTTCCCTTCCAATCCAAACCATTCTATGAATCTATGAAATACAGTATAAATGACATAAATAACAGAGAAGATTTTGTTTTTCCCTAAGTGGACTTTCTGAGGGATACTCTATACCCCAGTAGTAGATGCAGGTTTGTTTTGTTGCCATATGTCAAATTAGAATTGTAACTTCCTATTTAAATCTGCATCACATATCTGTACTATTTTCACAAGTGTCTCACCCAGTGTTTTTGATTAAACAAAGTGGTTTCTTGCAGGAAAAACCCAAAGTGAAACAAAGAAACTATGATCAAGAAGACAATTGCCTTCCATTGTCTGGGTGGTTGCAGCCAGGAGGAGGTTACCTTCTTCTCTCAGGCAAGCAGCACCAGAACAAGAGGACACAGTCTCAAGCTGTGCCAGGGGAAGTTTAGGCTGGAGGTGAGGAGAAAGTTCTTGACTGAGAGAGTCATTGGCTGCTGGAATGGGCTGCCCAGGGAGGTGGTGGAGTCACCGTCCCTGGAGGTGTTCAAGGCGGGTTTGGATGTGGCACTTGGTGCCATGGTCTAGTCTTGAGGTCTGTGGTAATGGGTTGGACTTGATGATCTTTGAGGTCTCTTCCAACCCTGGTGATACTGTGATACTGTGTGTCTTCCAAACTGCTAGAAAGAATTGTACCATAGATACAACATAACAAGTGTATACCATACACATCTCAGAACTTATATTCAGTAAAAAATTCACATAGATAATCAAAGAGGAAGGTTCTTAGTATCAGTTGAAAAGGAGAAAATGTTCTTGAACGCTTTTGGAATCTTTGTCTAAAATTGAGCCACATTTAACAGTAAGAAGAAAGATTCTTTTTCCAAGAGTATATCATCACAAATATACAGTACTTTTGTATTTTAGTGCTGTAAAAATTTTCATTATTGTGAGTTTGTGAAAAATCAGTGAGTTTTTCTACACTTCTCAAATGAAACAAGCGAATTAAGCCTCAGATGGCTGGAAAAAAAAAAATCACTGCGCAGTTTTCCAGCTGTGGGAAGCTCACTGCAGATTCAGCAACCACATGTGACATTACACTTATTCTTCTTCGGGCAAGTAATTAAAATGTTCAGGTTTCATATATTTCCGGTCCACAATTTATCATAGTTAACAGGGGACAAATTGTCTCAACCCTCCAAAATGTCTTTAGCAATCACTATACAAATAGCGAACAATGATACATTTTACAAGTAGTTGCTTTTACATGAAAAAAAAACCAAAAACATCATCCCTCTCCACTTGAATAACTTATTCAAGGTAATTTAAAATAACACATAAAATTTATCTGTAAAAGAAAATACAGTGAATCACTCTCTTACATGCAATATTTGAACAGGAACGCAAACCAGCAGCTGATTTTCTCATGTCTACAACAGACAGGCACTCTTTTATATTCAAAAAAGGAGAGTATAGCTAGCAGAGTGATATAATCTTTTGCAAGTTGAGAGTCAATGCACTGAAAAATCCTTCCTTTCCTCTTTGTAATGTAGCATGAGGCCTTGAGTGACCTGTACTAGTGGGAGGTGTCCCTGCCTATGGCAGGGGGTTGGAACTAGATGATCCTTGAGGTCCCTTCCAACCTTACCATTCTATGATTCTATGATTCTATCGCATGGTAAGACAAATCCATTATTTTTCATTATAATAATTGTCCCCTGAATTTTATTAATATGTAGAACATGTGAGCTCTTATGGAAAGAAGAGCGTTCAAAGTAAACAAGAAATGTGATAAAATAACAAGCATGGTGTAATAATTTGTGATAAACTACCTGATAAGCAGACAGACAAACCATTACAGATGACGTATTGATAGTGGCAGATCCAAAACTGTGTCAGGTTTTTACCTCTGTAGCTTTAAAGAAGCCTTGCCACAATGTGTACCAACTTTGGGAGAGTAAAAGCTCCATTTTGATTTCCTCTGTTGCTGTAAATACAAACTGACTTTAATAGACAACAGTTTCTTGGAAAAGGTTAGGAAATGTTTTAATAATTTTTGTTCATAAGAGTTACTGGATACCTACCCATTCTGCCTCATGAGAGAAACCACTTCAATTTTAAAGATGCAGTTTTGCTAGACAGTACCCTAGTAACCCTGGCTACAAATTGACAGCAGCAGTGATGAAAAGAATAGCAGTACAGATAATATCAGCAATCATATGTCACTCTGATAGATCTTTGAATGATATTCCAGAAGTTGCAAAGCCTAAGGGATAAATGCCTAATGGAGACTGCTCTTGTTTATTTTTATTACTTCATGCTGTTTTATATGCATTTTGCATACAGGATACATGAATACATATAGACAGTGTTATTTTACATAGTACTTTACACTTAGAACCACCTTAGAAGAGAAGTGATCCTGACAAAACAAGTGGAATCAAAAAAACCCTTCTGTATTTCATAGTTTTAGAATGTCCCTGCTAACTCAGCATGTTGGAAAACATCAGTGATTGATGAAAGAGAGTGTACTGAAATCAAGCAGGACTTTCAAGATTCCTGTTATTTACCTTTTGTTATATTGCCAATAAACACTTTCACATTTAGATTAGGTTTTGATTGTCAATTTCACCTGCAAGCGCTAGGTTAGCACAATATTTTGGAGGATGGTAGTATTTATGTTAATTAGAAAGGACTCCAAATGAGTACAGAGAAAATTCCATGAGAAGGGTTGGAAGGGATTTTTCACACTCAGATTGTTCAGCAAGCATTAACACTCAGAGCTGCAGCTTTTCATTAAAAAAACACACAACAGAATGGAAAAATACCCAACCATGAGCACAGAATCAGCCAAGATAGGGTCATGAGAGCATTCACTGAATATGTAGTTTTGGCTGACTTTTTCTGTCTTGTTCTCTTGTGCTCCAGTAGTTCCTTTCCTTATACGTTCACACCTGCTTAACTCCGTTTTACATCTTCTCCCTGTCCTGTTACCTATTTCATTTCCTTTTTTTCTTGTGTTCATTCTCACTGAAGTAACTCAATGAAAAAATAAATAAATGAAAAAAGGTGGGGAGAGGGCATGGAATGATAAAAGATATTAAAATCATGCTTATTGTTACCCTGTGGTTCTCTCTGTGTGCAAACTTCCATCTCCATTCTTTATGCAGTGAAGTTTGAAGGGAGGAACAGCTACCATTATGTGCTCCACATAGCGCTCAGAACTGTAAAGTTGCAGATTATATAGGTTCTTAAATAGTGCTATAATATGATTTAAAAAAAATTAAAATCATTATTATTTACATTAACAGAGTCTCCAAAAAGCCAGAAATAAGATCTGTGCCTTATAGGTCCCAGTCTTCAAGTTCTGAGCTGGAATATTACGATATTTTGTTTCCCTTTTTTTTGCTAATTAGGAAAAAAATAAGTGTTTTTTAGGTTAGGTTTAATAATTCTTTCAGATAACATTAACCCACTCATGACAAGTAACCAAAAGGAACCCAGACAGACCTAGCTGGCTACTAATGATAGCCTTTTGGCTTGTGTGGTTAGAAGGTGTGCCTTCCAGTAATTACACAAGACGGTTTTCCAAAGTATGTGCCAACTAAAATTTGACCTACTGCTTGTGATCTTTCAAATGTGTATCAGTTTCAATCTAGTCACAGAAAATATGAGCGCCTTTTAAAATGTTTTTTAAAGTTTGTGACAAACTCTGTCCTTTTTGAAGTGGTGAATAACTGTACTTGAAAATTCATATGTAGATGAAGAAATGGAACTTCTTCACATGGAGTAAACCCTGTCTTTTTAAACACAGATTAGTTCTCAGCAACTAGCAGCACATGCCTTCAATTAAGTGGGGCTCTAGGACACCCTTTAGGAATTGTCCATGGGGCTACAGATCAGGGATCTGAGCTAGAGTTATCAGACAGTTCATTACAGATTCTTTTTGTGTAAACTGGAGTTCTTCCAAAGGGGTAACACTGTTCACTATCATTCCATCTCTGTGGCCAAGAGCTCTGATGAAGTAACAGGAAGATAACACTGAACATTTCTGAAAATCTCATCCACAAAATCTTAATCACTGACTGTATAACTGAAAAGAATTAGAGAGAAAGGATGCAAAAGGAGATAGATGTCTTTTACGATTAGCTCTCACCAATAAGTAACCTCTGTAGTGTCATAGGAAAAAAGAAAAAAAAAAGTAATCTGAAGTATGCAGTGTACTCTCCTGAGACTAGTTAAAAAATTGCACTTAAAAAGAGTATTAAAAGAAAAATTACTTTTCAACTGAAGCTATTTTGCCCAAAATATGTCAAAGGAAAGACTGAATTTCCAATTCCAAACCAGTAAGCAACTCAAGGTAAGTTTCTGGCAAAACCTTAAGTAAAAATCCCCCAATGAGCTTGTAAATGATGCCTGTGATGCAAGACAGTGATTTAGAACACAAAATTTAAATTAAGATTACAAATAGGGAGAGTGTGAGTGACTCAAGATACACAATTTCCTCAGTAGGAAGAAACCAGGAAAATGGAAGACTTGAAACTTGAATCACAGGTTGCATCTCTGCATAGTGGTCACCATGTCCTAAAGACATGGTCATATATTTTTGTTCTCAAGTTAAATTTCTCCACCTCTTCAGTAACTTTTTCCTAAAGAAGTGTTTGTTGGGAGATACTGTAGGGAGATGTTAAATGGAGATAATCAATAAATTGATACTTAAAAAAAAAAAAAAACACAAACAAAACCACCAGTTAAAAAGGACCCAAGTACTGTAAATCATTGATATACAGGTCAAGGTCTCAGACTTTTTTATCAGAACTACTGGGATAGCTGGTAGTGGCTGCCTTAATAAAAAAGAAAAAAGGGGAAAAAAAAAAAAAGAACAGCTCTCTCACCCTTTGCCTAAATCTGTATTCAACTTCTTGTGATTTTCTGTCTTTCAGTAGAAGGTAGGTTTTGACTTCTCCTTGAATCTTTGAGCTAAAACATTTTTTTCCCTAAATAGTATTTTCCTGAAAAAGTGGGAGACAGTATTTTTTAAATACCTGTTAACTGTTACAGGCTAGTATTGAAGCAGCAGCTGAAGCTTAGCTTGAATGATTTGTTTTTGTTTGGAATTGTTAAAGCTCCTCATAAGAAATATGGATTTTACCAAAATAAAAAGCTAAGTAATATGTAAGCAGTTAGAGCACTGTAAGCTTCTTCATTAGAGTGTTTTCTTAAAAGGTCTGGAGGACATCTTGTTTAACTCCTGAAGCTTTGAAAGACTCTCCATTGTATCCTCTAGCAACAGCTGAGGAAAACTAGTCTTCAGTCTTCTCTTGTATTTGATAATATAGTTAGACCTATTTTTTTTCCTAGAAGAAACACAAGAACTTAGATTATGAAGAAGGAAGATGAACAGACAAACAAGCAAAAAAGAAGACAGAATGGTCTTGCCACTTTCATATGTCCTGTCTTATCTTTCTTCAAGAAGGAGGACAAAGCCTCCAGAAGAATCTTTTCATATCCTTCCCAGGGTTTTCTGTGTTTGGGATCTGTTTGGTTTTTTGCAACCTATCCACTGAAAAGCACTTTTTAAAAAAGCTGTCCCTTTCACCTTCTTGCTCAGCAAGATTCCTTTTGGAAGCTGCAAACTTTCCAAAATCTGTTCCATTAGTAATGTGTGTGCAAATATCCTTTCTGGGTATATTATCCAAAGATACAACCCTCTGACAGGTAAAACCTAGCTTGGGGGTTCTGATTTGTCTTAACAACAAAGATATGTTTCTGGAAACAGTTACTTGGTCATTAAATTTGTTCAGTCCTCTGCTTTTGTACAAATTGAGGGCTGAAAGAAACTTTAAAGGTTGCCTAGTTATCTAGTCTTTCCTCACATTGTGTGGATCAGCGCTCAAACCCATTTGTCTATCCTGTACTTCAGCACTTGCACTAAGAAGTTTCCCTAAGCACCATAGGCAATCTATTTTAGGGCTTAATGACTCTTACTGTTGGAAAGAAAGAATTCAACAGTCGGTTTATAAACAGTTATTGTGCTAACATTGTCCTTTAGCTAAACAGTTTTCCCCTTACTTTCTTTCCAGTATAGTTGTAGAAAGTAATTTTGTTTCCTTCTAGCCTTCATTGTGCTATGATAAATAACTCAATTTGCTTATTTTCAGAAAAATACTTCCCCATTCCTTAAAACTGTTAATAACATCTATTCTCTTGTCCAAGACCTTGTTGCTTCAAATAGGAGACTGAAGTGATACTCAGTATTCTGTCAAGGTAAGGTCACCCTGGAGTTAATTTTCCAATTAAGTTGTAAAATAACATCTGAATTTTGAGCAGTCAAAATGCAGTTTTCAAAGGACAGCATCACAGAAGAAATGGCTCACAAATGTATCAGTGACAATAGCAAAAACATCTGTAGCTAAAAGTAGGAAAGGGTTAGCTCACTATAAGCAAAATCTCTCATGGAAATATGTAATTAAAAAAAATTTAAAAGAAAATATGTGTAGAAAAGGCAAGTTGAATTCCCATCAACTAAACATACTGTTTTGACAATGGATGTACTTATTTAGTTAATTAGTTAGTTAGTTATTTTTGCCCTTTATCTAAAGTGGAAAGAATTGTGATGACATTTTACGATTGGATCTTTACAGATTTCCACATATCAGTCACTAAATGTGCCATCTTTATTTGAAAGATGACTTTCATAATACCTAGGATACTGTCATTTAAGAGCACAGTGTCCTGATTGCACTGAATAGACAATAATAACATATTTTAAGTTTCCTACAAGTTTACTCCTTTCCTCAACCCTCTTCTCATTTTCTGCCTTCTTTCTTTTCCCTCCTACTTCTCCTCCCTTGAACAGAATGTTAAAAGACTGTGACCAAAAGCTATTGTTGAGCCAACCTAGCAGAACTAATCTGCTGAATATAGCTGAATAGAGCATTATAGAAATGAAATTTAGTAGTGAATCATAGTAATAATAATTAGGTGGGAGACCAAGGTGGGTTTGAAGATCTGTTGTCATTCATGCCCAAAGATGTGGTCAATTTACTGTTTCTCTGTCAAAAGCCCTGGTATCTCAGTGGGACTGGCAATAAACAAACAAACAAACAAAAATTACTGTGCCTTTGTTGTACTTCTGAATATTCTGCAGAAAAACCCACTTTTCCAGTGAAATGTGTGAGATTATTTTAAAGGGAAGAAGATTGTAAATGCAAGAAGAAACATTTTGCTGAATGCAAAACACACACACAGCTTTCTACAGGAGCTCAACCATCTCTGTGTTTCAAAGTTATGGCTGCAATTTCCCCTGAAACCTACAATGCTTCAGGGAAATGACGAGTGAAAAAATTCCCTGTACTTCAGGGCTTACAATTCTGTGACTATTGAGAGGCTCAAGTGATCAAACCTGGGAAGTACAAACAGATTCTCTGAAAAACTTCATTGGGTTTCTAAAAGAACCATCTGGAGGGATTCTCCAAAGCTTCTGTGAAGGCACTGATGGCAGTATGGCCAGGAGTTGTCTAAAAGTGCTAGTCATCTTTTAAAGTCAACAATCTTTCCCTCTAGGATATTTCCACTTTTTATGTTTTTGTCCTAGCTACTCTCAACATATTTCCTTCTGGGGGAAAAAAAAAAAAAAAAAAAGCTATGGTTGGCAGCCCAGAAGTTAATTATGGAATCTACATTCTGTTTACTTCTCCTGTTATGTGATTTTCTGTATATGGTTTACAGGCAAACATTTATTTGAAATGGGAGGGAATCAGGTTAAGTGCTATTTTTAGGTTAAAAAAAGTGCTAGAGAAGTTTCTACATGCCTTGAGTACTTCTAGAGACTGGAAATTCAGTATAGGTTTGGAAGGAGTCACTCTGAGCTGACTTGTTGGAGAAAATATCACTGAAGAGCATTCTTCTTGGCTTGTGCTTGGAATGTGTGCATACAAATAATGTAATAGTTATAACTCATCCACTCCTGCCAATATTTCACTTTGAAAACCCTATTATTGCTACTATAATATGTTACTATTCCATGAAGTGGAAATACACTGTATGTTATCTGTAGTGATTCTATGCCTCATGCTGTGGTTTTATTTGGTTCTTTGGGTTTTTTTTAATAGAAAATAAAAGTCTAAACCAGATACCAGTAACACCTGAACTATAAGAAAGTCCTGTTAAGTACCCACTGTACAAGAATGGTAAACTTTTGAGCTTGTGTACAAGGTTGTGTTTGAAAAGTTCTGTTAAGGATGCAGTTATTCATCTCATCTGAGTTTTAGAATTACTGGTTTTATTTTGAGTGATCTGTAGTTTAGTTCTGCTTTCCTCTGCTTTTTTAGCCCCGTGAATACCCTAAGTATTTAGAGAGAATTTCTTTGTTCTGTATGGGGATATAAACTGTGAAATTAAGCCTCTCCATCACAGCAACTTAGTTTATTTAACACAATTTAAAGAGTTATTAAGAGCTGAAGTAAATAATTTTCCAGTGAATTGTTATCTGCATTTCAGAAATGTGTCAGTCCACAACATTTCCCATAAAACAGTTTTGGGTTTTTTTAATATTTACATAACACAGCTAATTGCAAATAGTTATACATTCCTTCCTTGCATTGCTTAAAATATTGGCACAGAAATAACACTAGATCTATCTTGTGGCAAAATGCCATAACATCATCCAATTTCTGAGGAGCCATATGGCAATGGTACAGCCATCTGTTTATCTTGATATTCCTTTCCTGGCAAACCTTTTACCCATATGGATTATTGGTGCCCTCATCTGCGTCTATCATGAAGAGGTTCGAAATCAAAATCTATAATTTTCCCTGGTATAACTTTTAACAATTACATTGAACATAAAGATCACACTTTCCTCATGTTTAGCCTTGTCCATTTCTGTTTTGTACACACCTGCCTTCTGCTGTTAGATACAGAAGCAATTTGATTTCCAGAATTTGTGAAAGCTGTCATCTCAAGCTGTCAGGTTCGAGGCATCATAATCATCTCAAAGGACTGATAGCTTGTGCTTTGTGGATTTGAAACTTCATCACTAAAGAGATTAAATGATCCGTCCTTTTACATGCTGACAGGGTAGCAATTTTGTGTCAGTGTAGAGATTCACGCATTCAGACAATAAGGCCGTGTCAAATATATGCAGAGTCCTTTTGCATTTTCTGTGACAGCCATTTTCAATAATGTCTAAAAAATTTGACATTCACTGTTTGGAATAATTTGAAGTAAGGAAGAGTGTCAACTTTTAGCCTGATGTATTAGTAAGCCTGAGTGAAATCATGTTTATATCCTATTTAGCAACCTGCTCTTTAATTTGCTTTTTAAATGAAAGAGTTGTTTCAAATTGAATACACTCAGAGTAAAATGAAGGGATTTTAAGTGTGTATGTGTTTCAAATCACATCAGAGTAAATAAACATATTCCTTTGTCACCTTTTTTCTAAACAGTACAAACAATTCCATTTCAGATACCAAGCACATATAGATGTACAAGGAACATAAACTATGACATTTATGCAGGGTATACTGTAGATAATGAATTGTCTCTCAGATCTTTGGTGTTTGTTGACTAAGGAAACATTGATTTGTTGCATTCAACAGATTTGCAATGCGGCATATGAAATTTGCTGGGGGTTTGGCATCTTTATTGTTTTTTATGTGAAATATCATGGTTTGTGTACATTATACTGGTTACAATTCACATAATGTTCGTCTATGCAAATTTAATTGGATTATCTCATGTTCTGATAGGATTTTATATATATAAAAAAAGTGCATTTGTTTGCGTTGTAAGCATTTGGTATCTGCAGCTGATTTCAGTTTACTGAAGTTTAAGATAAAACTCTCTTTGATCCCAAAATATCTCTACTATGATCCTTTGTGCTTTAATAATAAGGTCTTTGGAAATCATACATCCTGTCTATTTGGCTTCTGGAAGAACTTCACCCAAGTCCCCAACATTCATTTTCAATGCAAGATTGTCCTCCAGCCTTTCAAAAACAACTTCTATCCAAATAACTAACAAACCAGACTTCGGCTTTGATGGTAGTAGGATTTTGTGCTGCACACAACAGAAATTATCTCAGAATCCTAGATTGTAGAATGCTTTGGGTTGGGAGGGACCTATAAAGATCATCTAGTCTAACCCAGCCTGTGGTGAGATCAAGTTGTTCAGAGTCCCATCTAACCTGACGTTGAAAGTTTCCAGCAATGGGACATCTACCACTTTTCTGGGCAACCAGTTTCAGTATTCTACTGTCCTTATTGTATAAAATTCCTTCCTTATATCCTGTCTAAATCCACCTTTCTTTGATTTAAAACTAAGAGAAAAGATAAAAATACTATGATACGAATTAAACTTCATATGTCGTTATATATAGCATGCTCACATGCAGTTTTGTGCTTGCATCTCCATTACTACTTTGTATGACCTATATTTATTGTCTAGAAACATATTAAATGTCAGCAGCCTTTTCTTCCTGACCATCTTCCATGTTTGTTCACAACCCTCTCTCTTCTCTGTCTATGGGATTATATTCTTCAGAAGTTGACTCCATCAAATTTGGCAGTAAACTAGCTTTATTTCCATATAAAATATTTCAGTGGAACAAAGAACAAAGTATTCACAAGGTTATTAGTACCAGAATATACCAAAAAGGACAGAATTCTAATGATTAAGGAGTTAATTTTTGATTTTATTAAGAAGGTGTCCCTAAATTTAACCTGTGAACTTTACTGTCATGTCTTCTGCATCAGGTGCAAATATGCTGTACTTTTCTTTCTGAGATGGATCATTTGTCTCAGTCTCTGTGCCTGAACAGTACTCTTCCATAACATGTGCAGGCATAATACCCACGAAGAATGTTCAGATATTCCTGTCTTCTCTCACTTCCTCTAAACCTTGTGTTAATCATGGATGTTTGCATTTGAAAAGCTTCCTGCCTTTCTGAGGGGTCAAAGTTTCTGTTTCAGGACGCTTTGAACATATCCTCTTGGTCTCCATTTAGTAAATATATCACTCTGTGGCAACTCTGACTCTGCCTGAGAGGTCTTGGCATAAATAAGATACGTCTGTGAATTTTCTCCTTCCCTTTACCAATATGCCAGAGTCCTAGCAACACATGATTAATAGGGCCATGAGAACGGGCACAGTGCAGAAAGAATAAACAGTTAAAGTACTGGGGTGCACTGGTTATCAAAGTAAAATAGAGGATACAATCTCAAATATTCTACCACTATAGTTTCCAGAGGCTGTACTACAACTGTGCCAATATCCACAAAAAGAGGGAGATCAGAGCCTGCAGCATCATGTCACTTTACCCAAGCTAATACTACCACCAGTAGTCCCTGCTAATTACTCTAAGGCATTTGAATGCTAACATAATTGTATTTCTTTCAGATCTCAATCTGGAATCTCTGCTTGCTTCTTCTCTATATTGAGCACCTCTACTAGCCTTACAGAACACGGAAAAAGAGATTTAGGTATTTAGAATCTAAGACTGCAGATGAGTTACAGAGTGAGATATTCTTGGGTGCTTCCCAAAAATCCTAATCCCTAACACAACAGGCTCATGAACCTGGTCATATCACATCACATGTTCCATCCAGGCCACAAGTCTGCTTTACTTTTTCTTGAAAAGGAGAGAAAGGAAGGTTAATAAAGAATGAATAGTGTCTAGAGTTCACCTTGAGGCAGAACAGACTGCCAGGTGAACAGCAAAACTGAATTCATCACATATACACAACCCAGTCTCTGGGAACTAGGTGTTTTAGGGATGTGGGGACAGTGTGAAGTTTCAGAAACTTTCTTTTATTACCCTACATTAGAGATATTAGCTACCTATAATAGCTTGTATTGCTTTCTCCAAACTATGTTTTGTTACTATAAATGCAGCATGTTAAGAAATAACACAATCTCAAAGGTTGTGTAGAGTTAGAATTGAAATTGCAAAATCTCAGTTAAGTGTCTCTAAGTAACTTTGAAGCTGAGTACTCACTTAAGAATATCACACAGTGCTTTTGAAATTATGAAGGGACATAGAAGATAGTGATGTATAAGCAGTAGACTTGTAGTTAAATCAGTGTAACGTCAGCTAATAATAGCATTAATCAATGGCCCAGTATGGATAACAATAATTAGATTAAATGGTGACAGCATACAGTTTACTGCACATAAAGAAGTAGGCTTAATGAAGGCTCTAATGTTTTTTTTTCCTTGCAATTACAGTAAGTTATGTAACTTTTCAACAAATGCACTCATCAAGCATAAAAGCATATCCTTGACTTTACCAGAAAAACTCACCTCTTGAGCTACTGTATTTGCCATATGAACACTATTAATTGGTAATACTGTCAGGAATAATTCCTTTAAGCAGATAAACAGTGTATATGTCACTCTTACTTTTATCCTTGTGAAACAACTCTTGCTCCTGGCTAGGTCTCACAAAATACTGCTATTTTTCAGTGAGAAGGACTGGAGTCATGTGAAAGCATGACTGGAAGGCTTCTGGCTATAGTATCCAGCTTTCTGCTCATGGACATGTTGTTTGACATAAACACTGTTAACAAAACTGTTCATTCCCTTTGGACACAAAGTTCAGGACCATCAATTTCTTAGGGCAAAATTCTCTATGGAATTTTTTTAGTAAGTACTAGTTTTGGAGAAGTTGGAAGATAACAACATTGATATTGTTATTAGGCATTCAATAGAGACTTCGGGGCCTTGGGATGACTAGTTAAGGGATCAGGAGCACAAATGTTCTCTTCTATCCCTCCAATTGCAGAGAATAATGAGGGAGGAAACAGGAAGATTTGTCAGATTAGTCTCTGGCCCCAAGCCTGGTGTCATTGCAGAACTTTGGGCTTTTCTAATCGTGGGTCAATTTAGCTTACACCAGGCCTGCTGGAAACAGATGGGGTACACCTGTCTCAAATAGAGAGAAGGATTTTTGCACAGGAGCTGGCAGAGTTCATTGAAACAGACTTAAATTAGATTTGAAGGGGGGGAAAAGTAAAACCAGACTTGCTAGAGAGTAGCAGCACATCAATGTCTAGGAATAGTGTGCTAGAGAGGTCCTTTGGTCTGCCATCCCATTGGGGGATGGAACGCCATATAATAGCAAAGACACAAAACATATCGATGGGCTAGAAATCACGGAACTGCTTAGGAATTGTTAAGTAGGAATTAAACATGTTTCTCCCAGAAGAATCAAAAACCAAACTGAAATGCATCTACATCAATGCATGCAGTGCGGCCAATAAACAGGAGGAGCTTAATATCATTGTATAGCAAGAAAGCCATGATGCAGTTGCCATCAAAGAAACACAGTGGTATGACTTATGCTACTAGAGTAATGCAATAGATGAAGGATGCTGAACTGTTGGAGCGGGTCCAGAGGAGGGCCACGAAGATGATCAGAGGGCTGGAGCAGCTCTGGCCAAGTAGTGGACCTGGTAGCATAAGGTTAACAATTTCACTTGATGGTCTTGGAGGTCTTTCTCAATCTTTATGATATTATGATGACAGCAGTATTACAGATGAATCCTAGCTCTTTGTGGAGCTCTTGTCCACAAGTGATTTAAGAGAAAACCTCTAGCAAAACCTACTTGGTAGATAAATTTGTTTTTTCAAAAAAGGAAAGATGAAAGCTGACTAGCTTCAAAAGAAAACATAAAATATTGGTTGAAGAGGAAATGGAATCAGGAATTCAATCATGCTTGAACTTTTGATGACAAAATAGAACTATACCTGAACTATTGCTTGAGTGTGTTTGTTAAATTATAACTGTACAAAAAAAAAACCCAAAAACAACCAACCCCAAACAAACAAAAAATAAAACCCCAAACAAACAAAAAAAAAGTTGTAGTATAGTGGTATTTTGCTACATTTTTTCTCCTTTAGCCCCTCCTCCCTTACTTCTTGTAGAGTTTGTGTCACTAACACTCCAGGACAACACAGGTATATGACTTCTTTTCAACCCCATTTTCCAGATCAAGTGAGATGGAAAGAAGCTGTGGCACTTTGATGTGAATGAGAACATGAAAGATCTGAAAAAGAGTACTAAACCATTTCTTGAAGCAAGACCTGTGCATTGTTACTCAATTTTTACTAGTCATTAAAATTCTGACACTGATCAGCTAACTGTTATGAACATTAATTGAAGATAAAAACAATGGAACTTTAGTCATAATTGGTGTAGAATTAGAAGCAAATGGGAAAATCTGAGAGTTTGTCTCACTCACTAACAGGAAAGAGAGACATAGAGAAGTACCACCACTAATAGGATTATTCAATCTGGAGAAGAGAAGGCTCTCCTCAGCTACCTGAAAGGCGGTTGTAGTGAGGCTGGTGTTCTCTCATCCCAACTAACTAACAAGAGGACAGGAGGAAGCTGGTTTAAGTTGTTCCAGGGGAGGTTTAGATTGGACATTAGAAAAAACTTTACTGAGTGAATGGTGAGGCATTGGAAGAGGCTACCAAGGGAAGTGGTGCAGTTGCCATTCCCAGAGGTGTTCAAGTGTGCAGAAGTGGAGCTTCAGGATATAACTTAGAGAGCATGATATGACCTTAAAGGTCCTTTCCAGTCTTAATGATTTTGTGATCCTACTTTCTTTTTCTAACATAAGACAAAGGACTACACTGTCAGGATGTTTCTGGTGCTATCTTGTTTCCACTTTAAGCCCCTTCCAAATGATTTCTAACATTTGGAAGATCATGGAGAGAATTTCCAGTGTAGGCATAAGTAAAATAATTTGGAGTTCATGATGTGCTTATGCTCATCTAAATATTTGTATACAATGGTGAGAGTTTGATTTGATGAAGAAAAGGGAATTTGGAGGCAGTAAGATCACAAAAAGATGGATGTAGGAAAAAATATAATATTCTGAATGCAGAACCGTATCTTGTATCAATATCATCAGAGTACTTTCCAGTATTTTTTTAAAAGAAATAAAATCCAATTAATTGATATGTTTGTTGAAACATCTTTCTTTTGTCAGGATTTCATATTTCACTTCTCACCAATCCTGTCAAAGCTGTTGAAATCAGCTGTGTTTGTGGGCTTAATTACTGACTTATGCCCTAAAGCACAAGAATACCCATACTGTATGTTGGAACAACTGTAAACGACCTAAAGTTTTTGATGCTGTGGAGGGACTTTGCTGGGCAACTGAAAAAAAACTCTCTTGGTAATGTCATGCTCATAACATTTTTCTTTTATGCCCACACCTATCCAGTATCCTTATAGAGGAAGGAGAACACCTCTTCACTGACATGGAAGAAAATATCCCAACTGCTTTTATAACTCATTAAGAAATTGGTCTTTTTAATGTATCCTCCACACTTAAACTGCACACTTAATTAAAAGTGCAATTTTTTATTACAAATTTGCTCTGTGTCCTTTAATTTTACTGGGTCATGCTGCCCAGAAGTTCAGTAGAGGACTGAATGTGTTTCAAAGACTCTTTCTACACTGTTAAAGTGATGTTTGGAATTTATGAAATTTCAGGTTGATTCCTCTGTAAACCATGCAGGTAATTAAAACCATACATACAAAATCTGCTGCTGTTTTATGTTTAGAAGTGGTTCAATATCATAACAGCAAAAAGTTTACACTGAAATCTCTCACGAAGATTTCATTGTCTTCACTTTTGCCTTGCTGTAATTTAAAATGGGTCTGTTAGAATAGGAATTCGCTGTGTCTGTTTACAGACAAAATGGATTTGGTTAAAAAGTCATGAGAGCACTGCTCATTCTGATTATGCACTCAGTTGGAATGAAAGATACCTTAAAAACGTACAGTACTGCATAGTCTGAAAGACACTACTGTGAAGGGTCAAAAGTCATATAATTGTAATTAGATAATGTACTTGAAAAACATTCAACGTAATAAATAGGTATAGGTGTTTGCTGGGTTTTGGTTGCTTTGGGGATTTTTTTATTTTGGTTTGGTTTGGCTTTTTCGGGTTTTATTTCCAGGTTTTGGTGTTTTTTTTGTTTTGTTTTTAATTTGTGTGGTTAAAAGTAACAGAGGATGGGAAAGAATGAAATGAAACTCAAGCAGCAATTACATGTGAAAACAGAATTACACTTTGCTAAATAGGTTTTAAGAAAAAGTGAAAGCTCGAAGAGCGTTGGTAGTTAAATAGCCTGTTGAATGATAATTCTTATTATTTCTCCTTATTAGGTAAGAAATAGAAAAAGTACAGTGCAAAATTCCAGGCAGAAAAATGTCATAGAATTCTGTATCGCTATTTGGACTCTTGGCAACCCTTTCACAAAGGCCAAAGGGTACCAAGACAGGGAAACAAAAATGGGTTTTGACACATCTAACACTTGCAGGCCATCAGGGTGGTATCAGCCATTGTCTAATCTTTACTTCTTAAGCAGTCTTTGAATGATAGATATATGTGACAGCTTTCATGAAAGGAAATGTCACATTAAAAATTGAAAATACTAAAAAAAAAAGTTAAACAAACGCAGCTGTAAAGTGTGAGTGGCTAAAACTAGAACAGAGAAAAGAAAAAGTGAATTAGCATACAGAAATGCTTGAAAATGCCATGACAACACAGAGACAGGCAGGCTCAGACTATTTCATATCATTCCATTTGACTTATTCTTGCCCCTTGCCTCTCAGCTTTCAATCCAGGAGAACAAATCTTTTGTGTGCCATTTTAATGAATTCTTTGCACATTTGCTAGCAGTGAAACCATTTTTGGCATTGATGATTATAACATTTATCCTGTTAGTAAATAAGTGCTGTCGTAATGGTGTCCAATTCTTGATTTGTCCTTCTGGAAGAAAACAGTATTATTGTTATAATAGCATGTTTAGGATCCTCTAACTAAGATTCTGTCAATATTTTCATTAACTGATAGTTCCAAGGGTTTCAGTGCTTCAAAAAGTATTCTCTGCACAACTGAACAGGGTCTGATAGTACCTAGGACCTAAGCCTGGGGCCAAAGTCAATACACCACTCTGAGAAGCACAAGTGAGATAAGTAAATCCTATACATACAAAAATATCTGTTAAGTGATATAGAAAGATCTCTATTGAAAAGGTACACCTAGCACAGAATTATAGTTATGTGGTCTTTGAAGGTATAACTCTTATTGCTTTATGTTATGTGCTTTTTTGTAAATGAGTAGCTGGCAGATAAACACTGATTTTCCCAAGATAATCCAATTGTTTTTCTTGATCCAGTGCTGCGTGTCACACATAGTAGGCGTATCAATTTATTAAAAACAAAACAAAAAAGCACAGTTGTCTGTAATTTTATTTGCAGTAATTTATACATCTCAGAGGAAGATAAGACTTTGTAAAGCAGAAACAATTTTCTTCATCGTTATAAATCGTGTAGGAGCTGTTATGACACTACGTCAATAAACTACATAGTTCCACCTCTTCTCTCCTCCCTGTTACCTACAGAGGGCCAAAACTAATTGTGTAGGGGCAGGAGAGTTCCAAAGACAGCAAATGTCAGTTCCAGCAGAAACATATACTCACTCAGAGGGACAGTCACAGTATTTGATATTCTTTGTGTAGAATTTTTCCCCGACTACTGATGTCACTTTCTTAAAGTTAAGTCAGTTCTTTTTACAACACTGATATCCATTCTCCATGTCACACTGTCTTAACAAGAAACAAAGATAGACACCAGCTATTGCAATGAGATATTAAGAACCTGTTATGAAGTATGATTATTAACATATCTGAATATTAGTTTTATTATTAATATTCAAAAATTTGGGGGAAATTCCCTCAGATTATTTGGATTTTTGGTCGACAGGAAATATTTGCACAAAGGATATTTATTAACACAGAATTAAACAGTTTAAACAGTCAGAACTTGGAAAAATAGGAACACAAACCAGGAAAAATTCTAACTGTGCTACAGAGGTTTAGCATTAACCCTAGCACATGGTTCTCACGACGCCTCAGGTTCCTGAATAAGTTTCCCGTACAAGAACGCTTCCAAAACACACAATAATGATCCCATGGTAATATACAAAATATTCCAGGCAGAGGGGAGAGAGAGAGAAGTTGCGGCAGAGCCAGCGTAAGCTGCAAACACATGGCCATGGCAATTCCCAGTTAACAAGCTGCCAAGAGGTGCTGCTTCCTGCTGTGCGGGGAAGGCTGGTTGTGTAGAAAAGATGATCTCTGAAGAACTGCACCGCTTCTAAATCACCTCCCCTTAAATAGACCAATTTGAAAGTTAAACTGGCCAATAGGCATTTAACATTCTTGTTCTGCCCAAGGCATTTAAAGCTTCATGCCTCTTGTGACCATGCAGGCAGGTTGAGGGGCTGCACCGAACACCTGACACGTGGTGCTAAGCTCCTAGCCTCAGGGTTTTGTTCTGCTCAATCTACTTCAACTTCTGGATCCTGAACAGAAGGAGGATGAGAGAGGGTTTAAACCAGCCTGGCAGGATTTAGGCCCTGCCAGGCCACTATAAAGGAAAAAAACATAGACATAAATTTGACCAAGCAGGGTGTTCTTGTGAGAAGCTTTACCTTACACTTGGAGGCAAACCCAAATTGCTATTTTAGGAAATATCAGTACCCTACCATCCATTGAAAGATTTCTGTAAACAAATTTGCTGTTGAGTACATGAAAAGTTATACAAGTTAAGTACACGAAAAGTTATATTCACGAGGCAATGTTAGCTTCTTTACATTTGTCAGGCCATTAGCAACAACTTTTGCTTAACACCATTTTTTAAAAATACACCAACACTTAGGAATGTGTTTTTAACTTCCAATTCTGATCTGTGCATATTTTAACTACAATGAAGATCTTAATGACAGATAGTAAGGATATTTTCATTATGTCATATAATTATTATTGGCATCTTTGTAGATAAGAAGAGATGTTAAATCACGTAGCTTGTATTTCTAGCAGTGTTAACATATGCTGAGGACACTGGGAAGCATTTTGGTTTGGGCAATCCTCCATAAGAATGGGAAAGGAAGGATTACTGTGGTCTTAGGAAAGTCAGTTCAATTCTCGCATAGAAGCATATTAGTATTTAGAAATTATACTAGAGCATTTCACCCTACAAGTAGTGAATAACCACAAAACACATTATTAAAAGAGCTAACCATTAATAAGACCTTGTCAGTAAGTTTGTTGTTTTGCCAGAAAGAAAACTTAAACTGAAAAATGTTCCCCACCAAAACTTTGTTGTATATCACTATAATAAAAAAGATATCACTAAAGGAAGGAAAATTACTGTCCACATAAATTACACAGCCCAAGACTATATAGAAATAAGATTATTATGTACTGCATGGTCAATTACCTGGGACCATCTTATATGATAGTTTATTTCTAATAAGATGGGTACCTGTATATCTCATTGCTTTTAGTACCTGAATGTAGTGTTTTGAAATATGTTAAATCTATAAAGGAAGTTATTTAAAGAGTAATAATAATGCTTAATGCAGAATAAAGTTATGAAAGCACATTCCAAAACATTTATTATTGTAGTAGAAGTCTATGCTTTATTTTTCCTTCCTTTGAAGTGAATAGCATAATTGCCTTCTCTTCTTATTTCCTATTGCCTTTTTACTTAAAAGTTTCCTTGTCCAGAGCTACTTAAGATGAAGTTTGCCAAAGAATATGAATTTGAACTCAACATATAGATTTCAGTTCCTGTGGAAAAAAATGTCAGTTGTTTTTCATTACTATGGATAGACCCTTTGCCCAGATTAATACCTTTTGCCTTTTGTTTTGGATGTTTGAGATTGTGTTTCTTACATGTAAGAAAGGATCTATTTGCAAGATAGCAATTTGTTCTAAAGGCAAAAGGATCTCAATCTCTTGCTGATATTGCTCTACTTGGTGTAAATTATTTTATTATTAGAATACAGATAGTCTACTCTGTAAATGCAGTCTTGTGGAGATTTTCAACTGCTTATAAAATACTTAAATAGTCACTGAGCCAAAAGAAAAATGTATGTGATTTTGTAGTGTTTGACAAAGCCAGTTGACTGATTTCTAGTTCCTGTTTCAGAACGTTTAAATAATTCATATAAATATCACTGAGGTATCCAGAGCAACTTATTCCAGCATATTTGATAGAGCAGGTTGGATTGTTCTTGGAAAATTTCAATATGCTTTAGAGCTATGGAGGAAGCTATAACTGACCTTTTGGTTTGCTGGTTGAATGCACTGGGCTTCTGCATTAAGAAAGCTAATTCTTTATTATTATTTTCAGCAGTCTTTATTTTCTGTGCATATGGATTGAAATATTTCACATAAGACTGAATGAAAGATTTATAGAAGCTGAAAGGGGGGGAAAAAGCATGATTGTTATTTCTTCACTGAACAATAATGTCAACTAGAAACCTCCTTTCCTAACCTATCTAAGAAGTAATTGCTTAAGAGGTTCTGTTCCTACATTTTGAATGTGAGATTAAAAAAGCCTGCTATGAAATGCTTTCAAGAAGACTCCTGAAGAGCCACACAGGACTCCTCCCAACTCTCATTACCCATAGATTTCTTTTCGCTGATGTGGAGATTTCACAATTCACATTCTTTTTGCTATTTAACTTGGGGATGAAAATCACTGAAATCTACCTTGTCTGGTTGTGAAATAATGATTTCCAGTCATAGTATAGATAATTAAACATAAGCAACTCCAAATCTATTCAATAAAAAAAAGATGTATGAAACTACATGGTGGGCAGAGTCCAACGGAATGGCATTCAATAAATCCAAGTGCCGGGTGCTGCACTTTGGCCACAACAACCCCATGCAGAGCTACAGGTTGGGGTTTGAGTGGTTGGAGAGCAACCAAACAGAAAGGGATCTGAGGGTGCTGATTGACACCTGCCTAAACATGAGCCAACAGAGTGCCCAGGTGGCCAAGAAGGTAAATGGCAACCTGGCCTGCGTCAGGAATAATGTGGTCAGCAGGAGCAGTGAGGTCATTCTCCCCCTGTACTCTGCACTGGTTAGGCCACATCTTGAGTCCTGTGTCCAGTTCTGGGCCCCTCAATTTAAGAAGGACATTGAGGTGCTTGAGCGTGTCCAGAGAAGGGCAACGAGGCTGGGGAGAGGCCTTGAGAACAAGCCCTATGAGGAGAGGCTGAGGGAGCTGGGATTGTTTAGCCTGGAGAAGAGGAGGCTCAAGAGGGACCTTATTGCTGTCTACAACTACCTGAAATGTGGTTGTAGCCAGGGGGAGGTTACCTTCTTCTCTCAGGCAACCAGCACCAGAACAAGAGGACACAGTCTCAAGCTGTGCCAGGGGAAGTTTAGGCTG
Source organism: Eubucco bourcierii (assembly GCA_013396675.1). Lineage (NCBI taxonomy): Eukaryota > Metazoa > Chordata > Aves > Piciformes > Ramphastidae > Eubucco > Eubucco bourcierii. The sequence continues at coordinate 324,948 of VWZE01005837.1, forward strand.
GAGGTGAGGAGAAAGCTCTTCACTGAGAGTCATTGACTGCTGGAATGGGCTGCCCAGAGAGGTGGTGGAGTCGCCATCCCTGGAGGTGTTCAAGGCACATTTGGATGTGGCACTTGGTGCCATGGTCTAGTCTTGANCTTTTCTGTGGACTTAAAGAGTGTCTATACTCAGTATAATGTTAAGTCAAATAATTTAGTAGTTCTTATAGTGTTTATACTTGCATGAGATAATAGAACCTGAATATCATGAAATCAGTGAAAGTACTACCACATACTAGGAAACCTCTTCACTTTTCCTATATAAAAATTACCATCCTTTCAAAGTTTTAAGCAGAATGCTTTAGAGCCAGATCAATATTTTGTGAAATCTGCTTTGTCTGTAGATTGTGAAAGTATGAGGAAATTTTACTTGGAGAGAACGAGATTTAGATTTTTTGAGCAAACAAGATAAGTCTTACTTCTTCAGAGCTATTTCACCTGAATATTCACAAGAACACAATTCAAACACATGCTTCTTTAAAGCACTCTCATGTTCAGAAGGCAAATATGTTATCAAAAAACCCACAAGGACCGGGGGATTGTGGGATGGTGTGGTGGAAGATCCAAATTATACC
>VWZE01005839.1:0-15441 GCA_013396675.1 Eubucco bourcierii
GGGAGCTAGGGTGTTGGGGTGAGGGAGTTGTGGTGCTGGGTTGATGGTGTTGGGGTGAGTGAGTTGGGGTGTTGGGGTGAGTGAGTTGGGGTGTTGCGGTGAGTGTGTTTGGGTAAGGAGGTTGTGGTGTTGGGGTGAGGGTGTTGGGGTGTTGGATTGAGGGTGTTGAGGTGAGGGTGTTGGGTGAGTGAGTTGGGGTGTTGGGGTGTGGGAGTTGGGGTGAGTGAGTTTGGGTGTTGCAGTGAGGGAATTGGGGTGTTGGGGTGTGGGTGTTGGGGTATTGATGTGAGGGTGTTGGGGCGAGGATGCTCTCAGAGGGATTTTCCAACCCAAACTACTCCACCTCCTGGCTGCTGTAATCACACCCCTGGTGTGCTGCATTTGTTGCAATCGTGGACTCCAGTGGTGCAGGAGCAGGGAAAGGTTTCAGTGGGAGGATGCCCTGACCCCAGGGACCCTCAGTTCCCCTGTCTCCATCCTGCCCAGGGATGATGTGATGGTCTTGCTGTTTGCTACAGGGCTCCTAGAGATTGATAGGAATTGATTGAGCTCCCTTCCCTGCAGGATCTTGACCTCCTGACAGGGGCTTTGATCTGTGTGGAGGAGGGAAATGTCAGGAAGGCTGAATAGCAGAGCTGAGCAGCAGGAGGCAAATGTGGAGGGTGGAGAGCTGGATTTGCTCTCTCCCATCATCACTCACCTTTTGGGAGCAGTGACTGTGGAAATTGCTCTGTCTGGTGGGCAGGGGCTGCTGCCCATCACAGTCTCACAGTATCACCAAGGTTGGAAGAGACCTCAAAGCTCATCCAGTCCAAGCCATTCCCACAGCCCTCCAGACCAGACCATGGCACCAAGTGCCACGTCCAAACCTGCCTTGAACACCTGCAGGGACGCTGACTCCACCACCTCCCTGGGCAGCCCATTCCAGCAGTCAATGACTCTCTCAGGCAACAACTTTCTCCTCACCTCCAGCCTAAACTTCCCCTGGCACAGCTTGAGACTGTGTCCTCTTGTTCTGCTGCTGCTTGCCTGAGAGTAGAAAGCAACCTCCTCCTGGCTACAAGCACCCTGCAGGTAGCTGCAGACAGCAAGAAGGTCTCCCCTGAGCCTCCTCTTCTCCAGGCTAACCAATCCCAGCTCCCTCAGCCTCTCTCCATAGGGCTGTGCTCCAGGCCTCTCCCCAGCCTCGTTGCCCTTCTCTGGACACACTCAAGCACCTCAATGTCCTTCTTCAATGGAGGGGCCCAGACCTGGACACAGCACTCAAGGTGTGGCCTAAGCAGTGCAGAGTGCAGGGGGAGAATGAGCTCCCTGCTCCTGCTGGCCACACTCTTGCTGCTGCAGGCCAGGATGCCATTGGCCTTCTTGGCCACCTGGGCACACTGCTGGCTCATGTTCAGGTGGGTGCCAATCAGCACCCCCAGATCCCTTTCTGTTTGGCTACTCTCCAGCCACTGCCACCCCAGCCTGTAGCTGTGCATGGGGTTGTTGTGGCCAAAGTGCAGCACCTGGCACTTGGATTTGTTGAACACCAATGCTGGGGCCATGGCTTTGCTGTGCATCTGAACCAACCTGCCTGGGCACTGACTGTGCTCCACAGCATCAGTCATGGGGAGGGAATCAGCTGGGAGCTTGTTAACCCCTGGGGAGGATTTTGTGCCAACAGCTGAGCAGCCAGGGGATGCCCTTTTGGTGGTTGGGAGACTGATTGCCACTTCTGACCTTGCCTTGGGACTATTCCCAACTGCTGTGCAAAGTTCAGCATCATCCTTGATGGATGCTGGAGGTTTAAGTTGGACATTAGGAATATTTTCTTACCTGCAAGAGTGGTCAGGAGCCTAAAATAACCCATCCCACAAATTCCACCCCAGAGAGCCTGTGGATTTTGCTGGGTTCACTGTTTACAGAGTGCCTGTGGGAACAGTCCCCTGGAAAATCTGGAGTGTGCCTGTTGCCACGGCTCTGAAGAATCCCTGACATCTTGTCTGGATCCTGTGAGGAGTTTTCCTGATGGGATTCAGCTTTGGGCTCTTTGAAGTGTTTTAACCAAGTATTTACTGTCTGCCTCTGTTACAGTAAGTGCAGCTCCCTCACTCTGCTGGCTCTAATCCCTGCTCCTTGGCCACCTTCCAACTTGGGTGATTTCATGTTTGCCTGAATTCCTTATTGCTGTTTTGGGCTCCTTCTGCCCATCTGCAGCTCTGCAGAGAAGGATCAGGAGGTGTTGGTGGTCAACAAGTTGTTCATGGACCAGCAGTGTCCCCTCATGGCTCAGGAGGCAAATGGTGTCCCTGGGTACAGGAAATGGAGTGTGGGCAGCAGGTTGAGGGAGGTTCTGCTCCTCCTCTGCTCTGCCCTGGTGAGGCCACATCTGGAGTCTTGTGTCCATGTGGGCAGCAGGTTGAGGGAGGTTCTGCTCCTCCTCTGCTCTGCCCTGGTGAGGCCACATCTGGAGTCTTGTGTCCATGTGGGCAGCAGGTTGAGGGAGGTTCTGCTCCTCCTCTGCTCTGCCCTGGTGAGGCCACATCTGGAGTCTTGTGTCCATGTGGGCAGCAGGTTGAGGGAGGTTCTGCTCCTCCTCTGCTCTGCCCTGGTGAGGCCACATCTGGAGTCTTGTGTCCATGTGGGCAGCAGGTTGAGGGAGGTTCTGCTCCTCCTCTGCTCTGCCCTGGTGAGGCCACATCTGGAGTCTTGTGTCCATGTGGGCAGCAGGTTGAGGGAGGTTCTGCTCCTCCTCTGCTCTGCCCTGGTGAGGCCACATCTGGAGTCTTGTGTCCATGTGGGCAGCAGGTTGAGGGAGGTTCTGCTCCTCCTCTGCTCTGCCCTGGTGAGGCCACATCTGGAGTCTTGTGTCCATGTGGGCAGCAGGTTGAGGGAGGTTCTGCTCCTCCTCTGCTCTGCCCTGGTGAGGCCACATCTGGAGTCTTGTGTCCATGTGGGCAGCAGGTTGAGGGAGGTTCTGCTCCTCCTCTGCTCTGCCCTGGTGAGGCCACATCTGGAGTCTTGTGTCCATGTGGGCAGCAGGTNAAGGGTGGGGGGCAAGAGGATGGGGCTGGGCTCTTTTCAGTGGTGCCCAGGGACAGGGCAAGGGGCAGTGGGCACAAGCTGGAACCCAGGAGGTTCTACCAAGAGAAACTTGTTTGGTGTGTGGGTGCTGGAGCCCTGGAGCAGACTGCCCAGAGAGGCTGTGGAGTCTCCTTCTATGCAGAGCTACCAACCACCCCTGGCCATTGTGATCTTGGGCAAGCTGCTGTGGGTACCTCTGCTGGAGCAGAGAGGTTGGAGTGGATGATCTCCAGAGGTCCCTTCCAGCCTTCACTGTGCTGGGTTCTGGGATCTGTATCCTACCATGCAGCATCCTGTCCCTGCATGAATCACTTAGCTTCTTCCATCCCTGAGGGAGCTGCAGCTCAGGGGCTGCTGCAGTTCCCCTCCAGGCCCTCCAGGCTTACTGTAAGGCAGGTGATGTCATTGCTTTGCTTAGCAAGTGTTGCTCTCCCTCAGAAGGTCAATAAATGGCTTCACTTCCCTTAGCAGGCTGCTGTGAAATGTGTCAGAGAACAAGAGGCTGTTGCTGAAAATTCTGCCCTTGAGGTCCCTCCTGGGCTGCTCTGTTGGGCTGTGGGAGATGCCTTTCAGAATCACAGAGCCATAAAGGCTGGAAAAGGCCTCTAAGATCAAGTCTGACCAGCAACCCAACACCACCGTGGCCACTGAACCATCCCCCACAGTGCCATGCCCATGGGATTTTGAAGCCCTGCAGGGATAGGGACTCCACCACCTCCCTGGGCAGCCTGTGCCAATCCCTGACCACTCTTGCAGTGAGGATTTTTTTCCTAATGTCCAACCAAAACCTCTGCTGGTGCAGCTTGAGGCCATTTCCTCTTGCCCTGTCACCTGGGAGAAGAGAGCTGCCCCTGTCTGGCTTTGATGTCAGAGCATGTGTGGAGAAAACATTGACATGTCTGAAGCTTGCAGAGAGGTTGTGGAGTCTCCTTCTCTGGAGCCTTTCCAGACCTGTCTGGATGTGTTCCTGTGTGCCCTGAGCTGGATTGTCTGGTCCTGCTCTGGCAGGGGGGTTGGACTGGATGATCTCTTTGGGTCCCCTCCAACATCCTGGGATTCTGTGAAGTGGATTTGTCTGGCATTCTCCCACCTCCTCCTGCCTCATTTTGCAGCTCAAAACAGCCTCCAGCCTCCTTTCCCACCCCCAGCCCTGCCTCCAGGTTCTCCACCGTTGCTGGAGAACCTTCCCCTTCAGCTTTGTGCAGCGTTAGAGGTGGGAGATGAGCAGGGCTGGTGGAGGTGTGCGAGCCCCTAGTCTTCAGGTGAATCCCAAGGGATTGTCAGGGGATTGCACCCACAGCAGGCTGCTTTACCTCAGCTCAGAGGCTGGCAGACACCCAAACTGGCTGTTTGTATTGCTGAGGGATAATCTTTTAAGCTTTCAGATGCAGGGATGTCAACCCAAGAGTTCCTGTTGCCCTGGCGACAGGATGCATTAGCTCCCGGATGCTGAGCCTGATCCCATCAGTCTGGAATGTGGTCACCGTTTGCTTGTGCTGATAAACCCCCCAAGGGCTGGGAAGGAGTGGGGAGAGCCAAGGCAGGAGGGGTGGCTGCTCAGCTGTGGGAGGGACACCCAGGCCTGACCTGCTGCAGGGTGCAGGAGGAGCTGCAGGATGTGAGTGCTGGTGCAGGGAAGAACTTTCTCTGCAGCTTGTGATGCCTCTTTGGTACCAAGGGTTGATTCTTCCCTCCAGATCCCTCCTTGGGTTGGTGGGGGAGAGTCCAGTGCTGTTGATAGCAAATCCCCTCCCAGAACAGGTTAGAGCTGGTGGAGGAGCAGCCCCTTTGCTCATCAGGTTGGGAATGGAAGAGGGACAGACCCAAACCTGCTCCCAGGAGTGGAAGGAGCAGAGCTGTGGCTGATTGGGCTGAGACTGGGATGTGGCACTTAGTGCCCTGGTTTAGTTAATTAGAAAGGTGATAGGTTGGGCTCATTGATCTCAAAGGTCTTTTCCAACCTGCTTGATTCTGTGAGTCACTGAGGTCTCCAGGTCCAAGGAGTGTTGGCTGCTTGCTCAGTGTGCTCAGCAGGAGGAATAACCTCCCCAAGGGCAGTGGGGCTGGTGCTGAAGACCCAACCAGGCACAGCAGCTCTTGCAGCCTGGTCCCACCATGCTGCCAAGCTATGGGCAGACCTGAGAGGAGCCAAAGCAGGAAAGCAGAGCAGTTTGTGCCTGCAGAACACCCAGAGCAAGCTCCCTCAGCCTGCTGGTGTGGCTGCTCAGCCTCAGCTGGCTTCCCTCTGTGCCCCTTGAGGGTTTGCTTCGTTTAAGGGGTTTAGTGTTTAATCAGATCCTGCCTAAGGAGATTCTGATGCCTGCTCAGGGTGAGTCATTGAAGAGTTTGTGAGCAAGCTGTGAGCTCTAAGCATCTCCCCTTGCTCTGGATCTCAGGGATCCCTCTGGGCCACCACTGGTTCCACTCAGCACTTTGCTGCTGGCTCAGGAAGCCTTTCCTGCAAGGGCAAAAACAGAGACCAAACTGCCAGGGTGGAGGTGCCTCCTTGGACATGGAGGAGGGTGGCATCTGTCTCTATTCTCTCTTGCTTGCTTGCCTTCTATTTCTGCCCTGCTTTTCTCTGTTCCAGGCATTCTTGGTGTTTCCAAGGATGCTGTGAGGCACTGTGTGTGCTGGCTGTGAAGGTTTGGGAGTTCCCCACCCCCCCACACTTTGTAAAATGACCCAGACTAGCACTCAGTCGGCTGGAAGTTAAATGATGAAGCTCTATTCACAGCTCAGCACAATGTACAGCAGAGATATACACTATAGACAGAATATTTACAGAAATATACAAGTAAAAGGTAATACAGCAACACAACTCCCCTCCCAGAGATCAGAAAACCCCAGGAGGGGCTCCCAACCACCCTTCCACCTTCTCCCCACCCCTGTACCTTACCCCAAGGTTTTGCCTTACGTGCAAGGTAAATTAGGAGGATCAGCCAGGGGGGTTAGAAGAAAAGTGGTTAGTGAGGATTGATCAGCAGAGGAGCCAGAGCCCAGAAGCTGCTAGATCCCACCAGCAGCTCCTGTTCCAGCAAGAGCCAGAGAGAGACTGACTGATCTATTGTTTTGGTTAGTGTTCCCAAACAATTCTCCAGCAAGCCTATGAGTGAAGTGGCCATCAGGATGTTTTCCTTTCACAGCCTAGAGTGTAATTTTCTCTATTAAAATATTCTAATTAGCCTCAAACCAGCACACTGGCACTCGTGATTCAGGGAGCACAGCCCTGCCCTGGGCTCAGCTCTGGTAGCCAGCTCAGCCCCCTGCACCTCTTGACTGCACATCAGCCCTTAAAGATATGAGGGACCTGATTCCCTTGGTGACCACATGCCCCTTCTTTTGCCTGGAGAAGGGAATCATGGAGTTACTCAGGTTGGGAAAAGCCCTCAGATCATCAGGTCCAACCAGCAACTCAGCACCACCATGGCCACTAAACCATGCCCCCAAGTGCTATGGCCACATGTATTTTGAACACCCTCAGGGACAGGGACTCCACCACCTCCCTGGGCAGCCTGTTCCAATCCCTGACCACTCTTGCAGGGAAGAAGTTTTTCCTAATATCCAACCTAAGCCTCCCCTGCTGCAATTTGAGACCATTTTCTCTTACCCTATTGCTCAGTACTAGGGAGAAGAGACCAACCCCAACCTCACACTGACCTCCTGTAGAGAGCAGCTCTAGGGAGGGTGATGACCCTGGGGACTCCTGCAGATTCCCAGCAGGATTGGAGTGCTGCCAACCCCCAAAAAGCAGGAGCTGTGAGGCTGGGGGTGGGAGGTTGTGCTGTGAATCATCCAATCCTCTCACCCTGCTGCCCTCTCTCCCCTTCCTCGCAGGGCTCTACCATCCCTCGCAGCTCCAGGTACAATGAACAAGATGAAAAACTTCAAGAGGAGGTTTTCACTCTCAGTTCCTCGGACAGAGACCATCGAGGAGTCCCTGACAGAGTTCACAGAGCAGTTCAACCAGCTCAACAACCGGAGGAATGAAGGTAAGGAGCCCTCAGGCCCCTGCTGAGGCTGGTTGGGAGCACCCGGGGTCAGCCCTGCCAACAAACATCTCCACTCCTACCCTCCCTGGCCTCTCCTCTGGGCATGTGTTGGTGTGTGGAAAGTTCCTGTCCCTTTGTCTGTGGTGTGCTTTCCCCATCTATCCAGCAGGGTTGATAACAGCTCCTCATTAAATCTGAGGAGAGATTTATACCTGCATAGAGCAAGCCTTAGAGCAGGGCAAGGCATCTGCACAAACCCGTGAGGAATGACACATCTGTGGTGTGGGGAGAGAGTGGGCACCTGTGGGATCTTCTCCTGCCTACCCTGAGGTGACAGTGGTGATTGAATCCTCTCCAGGGCTACAGCCTGGCATGCCCCCCAAGCCAGAGGAGCTGCTGCCTCTCTCCAGGATGCTGAAGCATCCTTTGCTGCTGGACTGTGCTGGTTTGAGGCTAATTGGAATATTTTAATAGAGAAAATGATATTACAGGCCACAAAAAGGAAACAATGGTGATGGCTGCTTCACTCATAGGCTTGCTGAGATGTTTAAGAGAAGAACTCAAAACATAGCTAAGTCAGTCTCTGGGGCACAGCGTCTCGGTCTAGCAGCTTCTGGCTTTTTCTCCTCTCTGCTGAGTAATCTCACTAACTACTTTTCTTCTGAGCCCCCTGGCTGATCCTCCAAGCTCACCTTGTGCATAAGGCAAACCTTGGGGTAAGGTATAGGGGTGGGGAGAAAGTGGAAGGGTGCTTGGGAGCTCCTCCTGGGGTCTCTGATTTCTGGGAGGGGAGTTGTGTTGCTGTATTCCCTTTAACTTGTCTATGTCTGTAAATACTCTGTATATAGTGTAAATATCTGCTGTACATTGTGCTGAGCTGTGAATGTATCACAGTCGTCACCAAGGTTGGAAGAGACCTCAAAGCTCATCCAGTCCAACCCATTCCCACAGCCCTCCAGACCAGACCATGGCACCAAGTGCCACGTCCAAACCTGCCTTGAACACCTCCAGGGACGCTGACTCCACCACCTCCCTGGGCAGCCCATTCCAGCAGTCAATGACTCTCTCAGGCAACAACTTTCTCCTCACCTCCAGCCTAAACTTCCCCTGGCACAGCTTCAGACTGTGTCCTCTTGTTCTGCTGCTGCTTGCCTGAGAGAAGAAAGCAACCTCCTCCTGGCTACAAGCACCCTTCAGGTAGCTGGAGACAGCAAGAAGGTCTCCCCTGAGCCTCCTCTTCTCCAGGCTAACCAATCCCAGCTCCCTCAGCCTCTCTCCATAGGGCTGTGCTCCAGGCCTCTCCCCAGCCTCGTTGCCCTTCTCTGGACACACTCAAGCACCTCAATGTCCTTCTTCAGTGGAGGGGCCCAGAACTGGACACAGGACTCAAGGTGTGGCCTAAGCAGTGCAGAGTGCAGGGGGAGAATGAGCTCCCTGCTCCTGCTGGCCACACTCTTGCTGCTGCAGGCCAGGATACCATTGGCCTTCTTGGCCACCTGGGCACACTGCTGGCTCATGTTCAGGTGGGTGTCAATCAGCACCCCCAGATCCCTTTCTGTTTGGCTGCTCTCCAGCCACTGCCACCCCAGCCTGTAGCTCTGCATGGGGTTTTTGTGGCCAAAGTGCAGCACCTGGCACTTGGATTTGTTGAGCTCCATGCCCTTGGACTCTGCCCATATGTTTAGTCCTTAACTTCCAGCTGGCTGAGTTCTAGTCTGGGTCATTTTACAAAGTGGGGAGGGGGCAGGGAACTTCCAAACCATCACATGGACTCACAGCCTTCTCCTGGGGGAAGCAGCTCTCGGGGAGGTTTAGGGTTAACATCACTGTGAGCAGAACTGGGCACATCCCTTCTGCAGAGAGAGCAGGCTGGCTGCAGGCTTGGGCAGGCTCTGCTGGCTCCAGCTGTGGGCATTTGGAGGGAGAGGCAAGGCTGGAGGCGTGAACTGGGAGCAGATCAAGCCAAGGCAGCCGTGCATGGACAAGCAGACAGAGCTGCTGACAGGCAGGCGTTTGGGAACCTGATAAAGACAGGCTGGATTCAGCCAAGGGTGAATGCACTGCAAGGATGAACTGCTCCTGGCCACCACAGCCTGTATTTGCTGCTGCCTCCTGCCAAAGCAAGCCCTGGAACAGGCTGCCTGGGGAGGTGATGGAGTCACCACCCCTAGAGGGGTTCAAAAAAATGTGTAGACATGGCACTGTGGGACATGGCATTGGCTTAGGGGTTGGACTTGATGCTCTTAGAGGTGCTTTCCAACCTTAATGATCCTATGAGTCTAAACCAGTTTGCTTGCCAGAGGCCAACCCAGGCATGTGCCAGTGCCCTTAGCTCCACTTGGGTCACATTCAAGCTCATTTTGCCCTCACCCTGCAGCCACAATTGCTAGAAACTTTTGCTGCAAGCAGGGGCTGAGGCCATGATGTAATTACCTGGCACTGGCATCTGCCCCAGCAGGCAGGGACCTTCTCTCTGCCAGCTAACCTGCTTGAGAGAAGAAATTCAGTAACCTCATTTAGAGCTGCCTTTCCTCACCCCTGCAGCTCCTGATGCTGTTCCTATCCCTTAGACACCCAAGCTGCCCCCAACAGCACTCTCTTCACAGCCCCCCTCTCTCTGCTTCCCCCTGCACACACTTCCCCTCACAACCTAGCAAGAAGCAAGGTCTATAATTAGACTTGAGCTCTTAATTAGATGTGCAGAAGCTGGGGGGATAAACTGGTGCAAGGCTAAGAAAGTCCTGGGCACTGACAACTGCTGCTGCTGTTGCCTTCCTCAGGGGATCCCTGCTCTGGGATGTCTTGAGCATGGCCTTGTTATCTCCAGTGAGCAAACCCAGGCTTTGTTGCAGAGGTGAAGTGCTCATTCTTCTGCCTTAATGAAGCTTCAGTCATGGTTTTTCCTTTGCCCTTGATGCTGCAGCATCTGCCTGCCCCCCTCCTGCAGCTTTTGGTCTCACTTCTGAGGCAGCCAAGAAAGAATCAGAGCAAAGTCAGAGCGAATTTACACTGGACCAGGACTTGAGGTGAATCCCAGCCCTGTGGATAGAGGCTAGACTGTGACTGTGATTAGGAGATCCACCTGCCTGGAGCCAGGAGTGCAGCAGGAGCTTGGGTACCCCCCTGGGGTACAGCTCCTCATGTGCTGCTGCAGGATACCTCAGCACCAACCCTTACCCACCAGTAAGTCCCTCCCTGCCTGCATGTGGCACCTCCTGGCCTCCAGCCTCAGCTCCCTCTCCCCTTCCCTTCCCCACTCCACAATTCCCAGTGTGTACCCAAACCCTCTCCCACACAGCACAACCAAAACCTACTCCCTGCTCTTCCCACCACCCCAACCCTCCTCCTGCTGCCCAAGAGCTCTCCCTTAACTTTGCCCAGAGGGTTATAAGCAACCCCAGGAAGTCACCTCCACAGTGCCCTTCATCTCCATCTCCTGCAGGCCGTGGCTGCTGTTGATGCAGAGCTCTGACAGCCACAATCTCTCTGAGGCATCTCTTTGACCAGTTACTACAACCCCCCATGGCTGTGGGAGCTCTTTGCCCCACAACCCTGTGCCAGGAGCACTTGGATGAGGCTCAGTAGAGGGGAAACTGGAGGCAAAGGGCAGAGCTGGAAGGGGGCATGAGCCCCAGCAGGCTGGGATGAGGAGGCTTTTGGGCAAGGTGAGAGGAGACTTCACACTTTGCAGAGTAATTAGAAGTTCTAAGTTGGGCAAGCAGCAAAAGGCTCTGGGCCCTTCCCTGAGGAGATCAAAGCTTGTTTTGGCAGACACAGCATTTAAATCTGTTCATTAAAAAGGCAGGAGGCTCCTGAAAGCAGCTGCCCTGTCTGCAGGCTCCCTGGCTTGCCTTTGATATCCCACGTGGCCTCCTTGTTGCAGTGCCAGGGCTCACCCAGAGCCACATGAAATGTGGAGCAGAATCCAACAGGTCCTCAACGTTTGCACTCCCACAGCTCCTCCCATGGGCACCCAGCAAGGGCCTTCAAAGCTGGAGGCAGCCTCAGCCCTGTGAGTGCATCTCTGCTGGACTGGGCACCTCTGGGTGATGTGGGCACCTTGCAGTGGTGTAGAGTCATAGGGGCATTAAGGTTGGTAAAGACCTTTGTGGTCAGCAAGTCCAAGCATCAACCCAGCATGGATGGGCATCTCTGGGTGATGTGGGTACAGTGAAATGGTATGGACTGGGCATCTCTGGGTGATGTGGGCACCTTGCAGTGGTGTAGAATCATAGGGGCATTAAGGTTGGTAAAGACCTTTGTGGTCAGCAAGTCCAAGCATCAACCCAACATGGATGGGCATCTCTGGGTGATGTGGGCACAGTGAAATGGGATGGACTGGGCATCTCTGGGTCATGTGGGCACAATGAAATGGGATGGACTGGGCATCTCTGGGTGATGTGGGCACCTTGCAGTGGTGTAGAATCATAGGGGCATTAAGGTTGGTAAAGACCTTTGTGGTCAGCAAGTCCAAGCATCAACCCAACATGGATGGGCATCTCTGGGTGATGTGGGCACCTTGCAGTGGTGTAGAATCATAGGGGCATTAAGGTTGGTAAAGACCTTTGTGGTCAGCAAGTCCAAGCATCAACCCAACATGGATGGGCATCTCTGGGTGATGTGGGCACCTTGCAGTGGTGTAGAATCATAGGGGCATTAAGGTTGGTAAAGACCTTTGTGGTCAGCAAGTCCAAGCATCAACCCAACATGGATGGGCATCTCTGGGTGATGTGGGCACCTTGCAGTGGTGTAGAATCATAGGGGCATTAAGGTTGGTAAAGACCTTTGTGGTCAGCAAGTCCAAGCATCAACCCAACATGGATGGGCATCTCTGGGTGATGTGGGCACCTTGCAGTGGTGTAGAATCATAGGGGCATTAAGGTTGGTAAAGACCTTTGTGGTCAGCAAGTCCAAGCATCAACCCAACATGGATGGGCATCTCTGGGTGATGTGGGCACCTTGCAGTGGTGTAGAATCATAGGGGCATTAAGGTTGGTAAAGACCTTTGTGGTCAGCAAGTCCAAGCATCAACCCAACATGGATGGGCATCTCTGGGTGATGTGGGCACATCACAGAGGGCTGGAATGGACTGGGCATCTCTGGGTGATGTGGGCACACTGAAATGGGATGGACTGGGCATCTCTGGGTGATGTGGGCACAGTGAAATGGGATGGACTGGGCATCTCTGGGTGATGTGGGCACAGTGAAATGGGATGGACTGGGCATCTCTGGGTGATGTGGGCACAGTGAAATGGGATGGACTGGGCATCTCTGGGTGATGTGGGCACAGTGAAATGGGATGGACTGGGCATCTCTGGGTGATGTGGGCACAGTGAAATGGGATGGACTGGGCATCTCTGGGTGATGTGGGCACAGTGAAATGGGATGGACTGGGCATCTCTGGGTGATGTGGGCACAGTGAAATGGGATGGACTGGGCATCTCTGGGTGATGTGGGCACAGTGAAATGGGATGGACTGGGCATCTCTGGGTGATGTGGGCACAGTGAAATGGGATGGACTGGGCATCTCTGGGTGATGTGGGCACAGTGAAATGGGATGGACTGGGCATCTCTGGGTGATGTGGGCACAGTGAAATGGGATGGACTGGGCATCTCTGGGTGATGTGGGCACAGTGAAATGGGATGGACTGGGCATCTCTGGGTGATGTGGGCACAGTGAAATGGGATGGACTGGGCATCTCTGGGTGATGTGGGCACAGTGAAATGGGATGGACTGGGCATCTCTGGGTGATGTGGGCACAGTGAAATGGGATGGACTGGGCATCTCTGGGTGATGTGGGCACAGTGAAATGGGATGGACTGGGCATCTCTGGGTGATGTGGGCACAGTGAAATGGGATGGACTGGGCATCTCTGGGTGATGTGGGCACAGTGAAATGGGATGGACTGGGCATCTCTGGGTGATGTGGGCACAGTGAAATGGGATGGACTGGGCATCTCTGGGTGATGTGGGCACAGTGAAATGGGATGGACTGGGCATCTCTGGGTGATGTGGGCACCATGCAGTGACATAGAATCATTAAGGTTGGTAAGGACCCTTAAGATCCCCAAGTCCAACCATCAACCCAAAAGGGGTGCCCTGGGCATCTTCAGGTGATGTGGGCACCTTGCTTTTCCTGTGCCACAGCAGTCCATATTTATCCCATTCCCCTTGGCATGCCCCAGCTCTGGCTTTACATCTGATGCTGCTGTAGGTGAGAGATGGGCACTGAGCTGCCTGCTGGAGTTCTGGTTCAGCGCTGCAGTGCTGCTGCTTTGCACCTTCCAGGACCTCTTCCACCCAGCTTTTGGGCTTGCTTAACTGTGGGAACTCTTGGAAGTGGACTCACTGAACCCAGTTCAGTTGGATTTTAAATGGCCTTTGGGGTTCTTTTTTATTTTGGGGGTAATTTGCTCAGGACCTGAGCAAGTAAAGAAGCTCTGATCCAGTTCCATTGATCTGTGGTAGCTTCATGCCTGTGGTTATTTCAGGGAGAGTTTCCTGCACAGACAGATGGCCAGAAAGGGACAGGGACCAGAGTCCCACAGTGGTCCTGGGAGAAGAGATGATCTGTGCCTTCCTCTTGTGTCTACCCTAAAGCTCCTGGCACTGCTTCAGACACTCTCAGCCCTGGTGGCATGGGCTGAACCCATCCCTTTGGCGTGGGCTGACACCCTGCATCCCTCACCTTGCAAGTCTCCTGGTTCCCCAGTGACCACAGCACAAACCCACATCTTTTCCCAGGTCACTTGCCTGCCACTTCTCATCCATCAGCTGAGCAAACCCAAGCCAGGTCCCAGCCCTGCTCAGCACCCAGTGAATGCCAGCCCTCCCTCCCTGCCTGCCTCCCTCCCTCTCCAGTCTTCAGCAGTGAGGTCATTGCTGGCTGCCTCAGCATGCTGGGAGCTGGGCACTGAGATGTGGAGCTGTCTCTGTGCAGCTCAGGGACAGGACTTGGCAAGGGGCAGGGCTCAGTGGTCCAGCATGGGACCTGAAAGATGCTGGAGAGGGCTCTGGCCAGGCTGGGTTGGTGGTCTGAGGTCTGTTGTGTGAGGTTCAGCAAGGCCAAGGGCTGGGACTTGCGTTTGGGTCACAGCAATGCCATGAAGGCTCCAGACTTGGGACAGAGAGGCTGGAAATTGTCCAGCAGAAAAGTTAGGAGCAGGTGTGGATCTGTTGGAAGGTCCTGCAGAGGGACCTGGACAGGCTGGATGGGTGGGCAGAGACCAGAGGGGTGAGATTTAACAAGGCTAAGTGCAGGGTTCTACACTGTGGCCACAACAACCCCAAGCAGAGCTACAGGGTGGGGGCAGAGTGGCTGGAGAGCAGCCAGGCAAAAAGGGACCTGGGGGGGCTGGTAGAGAATAGCTGAACATGAGCCAGCAGTGTGCCCAGGTGGGCAGGAGAGCCAATGGCATCCTGGCCTGGATCAGGAGCAGTGTGGCCAGCAGGACAGGAGAGGTTCTTCTGCCCCTGTACTCAGCACTGCTCAGGCCACACCTTGAGTGCTGTGTCCAGTTCTGGACCCCTNATCCTGCTCTTGATATCTTTTCACCTCGGGCCAGGGCACTTCTGCTACCACACCAGCACCTTAGTCTCCTTTCTCTTTGTCCACAGACCTGGCTCAAGGCCACCTGCAGCTGGGCCACCTGGGCAGGGACCTGCAAGCAGACAGCAGCCCCATGTCCCCCTCAGAGGTGGAGGGGCAGTCCCCGACGGCCGTGCGCTACCGCAACAGCAGCCAGCGCCGCTTCTCCATGGAGGCAAGTTCTGCTGGGCTGGGCACAGGGCACCTGGCACCTCCTGCCTGGCACTGGCCTGCTGCCTGGAGAGCTGCTGTTTGATTCACAGGGACCTGCCAGTCTCAGACATGGGCCCTGGTGGTCGTATGGTCTGTGATTAACTGCGTCGAAGGGGTGTGGAGAGCTCAGAGCTGCCTTCCAGTGGCTGAAGTGGGCTGCAAGAAGGCTGCAGAGGGACTGTTTGCAAAGGCCTGCAGGGACAGGACCAGGGGCAGTGGTTTGAAATGAGAGCAGAGCAGATTGAGATTGGGTGTGAGGAACAAGTTCTGCACCACGAGGGTGCTGGAACTCTGCAACAGGTCACCCAGGAAGATGGTTGAGGCTCTGGGGATATTCAAGGTGAAGCTGGACAAGCCTGTGAGAAACCTGCTGTAGTGGAGGATGTCCCTGCTGAGTGCAGGGGGGTTGGGCTGGCTGAGCTTTGGAGGTCCCTCCCAAGCCAACCCATTCTATGATTCTATGACATTGTTTTAGGACCAGACTTGGTAGAATTAGACAAGGATTGGACTCAGTGGCCAGCAGAAGAGCAGCCCCAGAGGGATTCTGATCAATGCTCAGCAACAACTAAAGGATGGGGGGGG
>VWZE01005840.1:14366-34983 GCA_013396675.1 Eubucco bourcierii
GCAGGGGGTTGGAACTAGATGATCCTTGAGGTCCCTTCCAACCTTACCATTCTATGATTCTATGATTCTATGATTCTAATTTCTTCTTCATTTTTGTCTACTTAACAAAGTGTATTAAACACTTGCTTCATCTTGCTTATCTACTCGTATAGAATCCTATTCCTCCCTCCACCCTCCATCCTCTCTTGTTATCTTAGTATCTTCAAGATTTGGAAATCTTACCATGCTCTCTTGCCCTAAAAATAAAATAAAAGAAATAAAAAACTGTGAAGCTTAATACAGTTTCTTATTTTTCTTACTGAAGCTTCTAACCAACATAGCAAAACACTCTTACAACAAAAATCTTAACCAATATGGGCCAAAAGAAAAGGTATACAAACTAAATGAGTGATCGTTTTGTTTCATTTAAAGCTACCTTCACTAGCCAAATGCCCATAGGAGATGTCCTATGTGGACTCTGTCATGACCTAGTAAACCACCTTTTAGAGGTCATTTCACCTGGATGTACTCTTTGAACCACCTGGGTGAATGATTCCCATCTCGTTGTTTCACAGGTTTCAAACTACATAAAAGAAAAGACACTGTAGGGAAACTGGAGACTGTTGTTACTGCATGAGTTGTAGCCTTTCCTCTGCGTTACAAGACACCAGCAAGAAATTGCTCCACTGCTGATGCATACTCTATAATTTCTGTACAATCATCAAGAACTGACAGGGTGGGCTGCCAAAGCAGAGTAGTAGTTTCCTTAGCAAACTAAACTGAAGAGTGTACAGCCTTGTAACATGTTTCACTAGGATGCACCCTGCTTACACCTCATGTGTCACATGCACTGCAGCAGTGAGAGAACAAACATGGGGCTAATGCACTACCCAGTTCAGCAGAAGTTAATGTGCTGCATGATCCATTACAAGGTATCAGAAGATGTACACAGGCACTTTCATTTAGGACTACCCTGAATGCACTCAATACATGTTTAAATGCTTTGCTGAGTGGATGCTGTGTGGAAGGAAAGAGGGGATGTCCTGATACGGTGCATTTCACAAATCACTTTGGCAGCATCTAATGCAACTACAAATTGTGAAATGAGTAAGCTGCTCACTCCAGTTCCAATTAGGACTGGGACATTCCTTTGCCTTTGCTGCATATAGCCTGTACCAGAATTCCTCCTCTGGGCAAGGCAGAACAGTAAAATATAAGAAGGGTATCGAGTGCATAGCTTGCAAGTCTTAGTAGGAGTTATCCATGTATGTTCTCAGTGTACGAGTGTGAGTGTAGATTTCTGGATCCTGTGTGATGGGACATTTCAAAACTAGCTGTAGTGATACAAGCAAGCAATACATGCACATTTAAGCAGCAACTGAAAAAGAAAAAAACACAATTTAGAAGAAAAATAACAACCTGAAAGGTACCAAAGAAGCTATAGGGCAGATGCCATCCAATAATTTTAAAGCTGGAACTCCCAATTTAAGTTCCAGCTTAAAGCAGGAAGACAGTATCTCCGTTTAAGACAGAACTGTCGCATTTCCTATAGGTTTGAGCCTATCCCAACACCCACTTACACATACTGCCTCACTTGGGATACAGCAATAAAACTTTGCCATTTAGCCACAGAGGTTACAGGAATTTATATATAGTTATGCGAGTTTTCTATACAACAAAGGACTTCTTTCATGAAGGCAAAGCTAAGCAACAAGTTTCTTTGACATACTGTCGTGAGACAAGGAGGCTGGGCACCAGGAAGGGAAATGTGACCAGGAGGTGGAAACACTTAAGAAAGCAGCTGCCTTGAAAAGCAGCCTGAAGCAAGTAGCAGTTCCTCAAACTGGAAATTGGATGGAGGTGGAAAATGTCTGGGAGCGCAGATGAGGGTGCCAGCAAACAGGTAAAATACTAGAATGGGTGGTATGGCAAATGAGCAGGCAGATAGATCACTGTGCTCCAAGATGATGGAGTTTCCCCGTCTTGTCAGCATGGGGTTATTAAACTAAAATTATATGCTGGAAATTGCAGTTCTGCGGCAGGACAGCAGCAGGATGTCACGCTCAGACCTCACTCATCCCTCCAGCCAAAGCAGCGACTGTCTTGGCTCCTGTGTTGGCTCAACCCTGTGGTCATCGTTACAGTAGCACTCCATGGACCAGCTTGAAAGAGAGTGGAGAACTTCTGTGCCGTTTATGAGAAAACACACCAGAAAACCAAACCAAAACAAACCAAACAAAAAACCAAACCACAACCAAAAGACAAAAACTGAGTAGTTTGAATGTAAAATGGAAAACTGAAGCTATGCTTGAAATCAAGGGTACCCTTACGAGCCTGGCTCAGGCCTTCCCTCTCTTCCCCATCTGCCTCCTTCCCTATTTGTAACTCAGCTAGGGACTGCAGGCAGTCTGTTGGTGCATGCTCTGTCACTTTCCAGTGCATGATGTCAATACAGTGCCTTAATGTACAGCGCACGTGCAGGGTGCCTGGACACCTTCCTTCTTTCCTCCTTCCTCCCCACACACCTACTCTTCACCGCTGCTCTCCAAGGCTGCACTGCACCAGCAGCCTGTCGCGGAGCGCCGTCTGAGTGCTGCGTTCCCACCGCATTCGCGAGCGGCTCTGCTGTTCCCCCAGCGCTCCGCGCCCTCCCTCCTGCTGCCAGTGCTGACCTTTCCCATAGCCGAACCTGCTTTAACTCGGGGCTGCAGCCGCCTGCCGCAGCTCGCCGCACCATGTGCCCCCGCCACTGTCCTCCCCTCCTGCTCTCTAAGGACGCGCTGTGGCACAGCCGTCTGCGTCTGCTGCTGCAGTCATGCAGGTTTGGATTACTGTGCACGCTACTGATGTTGAGCTCCTGTCGTGACCCAGCGCCTCATAGGAGGAGCGTATGAGCTGAAACGTCAACGCAAAAAATTATAGCCATGCGAGCTATCCCTGCGCTCAGCTGCTCGGAGAGTGCATACATGGCTTGTGTGACAGCAACAGCACACAGAAGCAGCAATGAAACGCAGTTAGCAATACAGCTGGGAGACAGGCAGCAAAGCAGGCACTGGTCCAGCCACTAAAATGATCCTACCGTGAGCCAGCCTGCAGTGCCTCCAAAAGTGGCTGACTACTACACAGAAGCCCGGCTTTCTTTGCAATTACTCCAGTTCCCCCTGGGTGACCGCAGTGTGTGCTGTGCTTTTATTTTTGTTTGCCTTTTTCGTTCCTTTCCCCTTCACCGCCCTCCCCACCCGTCTCCCTCTCTCTCCTCCCGTGTCCTTCTCTCCAGGATGGCGGAAGCAGCGTTGCACAAGGAAAGGCTGCAAGCCATAGCAGTAAGTCAGCTTGATTTTACTTGCTCTTTTGTCCATATCGGTGGGTTGCAGAGGGAAGAGGGGATTCTGGCAGGGTGGTTGGGAAGCGCCCGGAGAGCCTGGCTGTCGTGAAGTTGTGCGTGGAGTTCCCCGTTCGGGAAATGAGTGGTTAAAGTCTGCTTTGCAGGATTTGGCGGAGAAAGGGGGGTCTGAAGAAGAGCTGACACGTGCAGAAAGAAAAATGTGAATGCACAGTGGCACGCTTAAAAGATTGATGATGGAGAAGAAAAGAAGAAATAAGTGGGGAGGAGGGGAGATTGAGAAAGAAAATCAGTACTCTGCTGAAAATATATTTTCTCACAGTGGGAGCTTGAGCTTAGCTGATTAAGAAGTTAAAATGATCTGCTGCAGGGTGGCTTTTACTGCAGAAAATAATTGTGATACTACTGATTTTTCAGGCAATGAAATACAAACATTGCATTATCAAAATTGCATAATTATTCGATCTACTAGTTAAACTGTCACCTCAGCTCCATAGCTGAGTGCATGCTTTCAGATGAATTCCCTGCCAAGTTGCATTCTGCAGGATTTTGCACCATTTTAGTTAAAACTTTATTTTCATGTCTAGTACCATAATGTGGAGTGAGCCATGGGCTTAGTTGGCACAAACCTCAAAGGAACGTGGGCAGTGACACCTGGTAAGGATTGAGCCTGGGTGCTTAAAACCCACCATCATCCCAGCACACAAAAAAAATTGCCAGCTCATCTTGTAGCATGGCACATGTGCCTTGTCAAAAGGCCTGTGTTTCCTTGGCCACTGCCAGTGTGCCAGCCCCACAGAGCCTGCCCTTGTTCAAGTGACACCCAGCTCTTCTTCCTCATGGCTGAGACGTTGATGCAGCTGTGCTGGTCCCAGTTGGATGGCGCGGTCCGTGCCGGGGACCGCACACCTGGAAATCTGGAGAGAAATGACAGAAGATGGCAGAGTCCACATGCCTTTTATGTTGCCTTCCCTGGTTCCCCCAGTGATCAACAGATGCCACATTTTACTGTGGGAGGCAGAGATTACAGATTTCCTTTGTAGTAAGAGGAATGGCTGCTGCTGCTGCTGTTGCTGCTGTTTCAAGCTGTTTTCTCTAAGACCACTATTCCACTAATAGGTCCAAGATGATTGAACCAGATGTAAAACAAATAGATTGTTGTTTTGTTTTGTTGCTTTGGGTTTTTGGTGTTTCGTTTTGGTTTTTTTCCCTATAAAATATCTCTTGGGGGAAAAAAAAACCAAAACACAAATGGTATAATTTGATATTTGAGAGGCACTATAACTGTTCACTCTTCAAACAGCATAAAGTAGATGCATATTTTTAAGCTGGTTCACAGCACAACATTGCTAGCTCTCTGGATGGAAACACCGGGAATGTGCCCCTGGGGGCAGCCCTCTCCACTGCCTCTGGTTTGGGAGTCCCCTATGACAGAGCTGTACTGCAGAGCTGCTGTTGTGCATAGCTCTGAAATACTTCCATCCTCGTGTCCAAAACCCCATGGTTTACATTAATGCTTCTTCTTTTGACTGCCGTATAACAGAAAAACCAAGCTGCACCCATTTACACTCCATGTGATGTGTTTAAACCTTTCACCAAAGGAAATCAGATGCTGTGCCTCTCAGATATTTGCATTCCATACCAATGAGGCCATTATGGAAGTAAAACGATCACCTGTTGTATTGCATCTTTTTACAGTACGTTTGTGTTGGTGCAAGAGAAAGCCTTGAGAACCTAGATCTTAGTTATATATATATATATATATTTAGGGTTTTTTGTTTCTATTTTAGGCAGCAAATGAAATATAGTATAAGAATGTATGCAGTGAATTTGAAAGAATTTTACTTCAACATCAAAAATATCCAGACTTATTTTAAACTTGAGTATGGGCCCATGAACTGACTTGTTACTGACTTGTTGCTCTGCAGAGCAACAGGTTTTCCATGTAAGTTTGTTAGGTTACTTTTCTCCTGTGCTTAAGCTGCTGCAAATATTGATCAAAATGAAGAGAAGAATATTCCTAGTGTCAGCTTTGCTCCGCCAGGATGGCTGGCATGACAAAAGTTAGGCATTCCTGATTTGCGACCAGTTGACTAAAAGAAGGTCAATCCTCAAAAGCTGTGTGGCCTTTCCTAGGAAAAGCTGGCATTTTAGTTGAGGTTGGTGTTCCCTCTGTTTTGCCACACTGCAGTATCTCACTCAGATGAGCAGAAGCTTGTACCAGCACTCTTTAATCAAGCTGGTTGAATCTAGGTATGCAATAAGCAATGCATTTACCATTGAGAATTCTGCACGCTGTTTGCCTGTACGTTCGTTCTTGCTTCTGTAATCACCACAGCAAAATGAGCTTGCGAGGAAGACAGGTAGAGTAAATTTTAAGTGTGCCTCACTGACTAGTAACAAAATCCAGCCATGGAAATAGGAATCATTGCACCAGAATGCTGATGCCTTTTAAGAGATTTTGCACTTTGTAACTCTGACTAATCACGGTTTTAATGTATGGCTGGTCTGGCACAGAGGCAATGGGAAGAGGGTTAAAAAAAAAAAATCTAACTGCTAGTACAGTAATCTAAACCTTGGTGAGTGTGACTTTGCCACTTGTTTTGCCAGCAGCAAGTACTTAGCCTCTCTGCATTCATTTTCTATCTGTGAACTGTGAATAATGGACTTTGCCCTTGTCTCAGAGAGCTGTTAGCGATGCATGCAGGATTGAGAAGAACATGAATCAAATGGTTTACCAGGGCAAGAAACAGCTAAATAGGTCTTTGAAAAAAAAGAGAATATGTGATTTTAAAAAACAATGATGTTTTCTGTGTATGTCATTTTAATACTATTGTACATGCTTAAGCTGTGTTAGCTTCTGTTATCTGTTTCCTAAAATTAACAAACTGAATATAGCCAGACTCAGAGCCCTCTGGTAGTCTGATTTGGGAAGTGGAGAGGTCATAAAGTCATAGAACTGTGGAATGATGTGGGTTGGAACAGATCTCTGAGGATCATCTTGTCCAAACCCCTTGTCAAAGCAAGATCACATAGGTTTGGCCACATTGAAACGCTTCCAGATGCGTCTTGAAAGTCTCTAGGGAAGGCAACTCCACAACCTCTGTGGGCTACCTGTTTCAGTGTTCTGTCACCCTCAATAGGAAAGAAGTTCTTCATGATGTTGAAGTGGAATGTCCTGTGTTCTAATTTGTATCCATTGCCCCTCATCATGGCTCCTTCTTGATGCCCACCTTTGAGATATTTGTAAACATTAGTAAGATCATCCCTTAGTCTTCTCTCCTCTTTTAGTCTTGTCTCCTCCAGATGAACCAACCCCAGATCTCTCACCCTTTCCTCATAAGACAGATATTCCAGTGCCTTAATCATCCTTGTATACCTCTGTTTGCCTCTCTAGTATATCCTTGCTGCTCTTCGATTGGGAAGCCCACAGCTGAACACAGTACTCCAGGTTTAGTCTCATCAGGGCAGAGTAGATGGGAAGAAAAACCTCCCTTGATCTGGTGAATCCACTTGTGCAATATGCAACAGCTGCTAAAATACTGAACTCAGTTCTCTGTTTGGGAGGAGAACAAACTCTGTGTCCTGCGAAGTTTCTGTGATGACCAGGAGTGATAGGAAAGCCAACCAGATCCTGGGCTGCATCCAGAGGAGTGCGGCCAGCAGGTCAAGAGAAGTGACCCTCTCCCCCTACTCCGCACTGGTGAGACTCCACTTGGAGTACTGCGTCCAGCCTCTATTACAAAAGGGATATAGATGTGCTGGAACGTGTCCAGAGAAGGGCCACGAGGATGATCAGAGAGCTGGAGCACCTCTCCTATGAGGAAAGACTGAGGGACTTGGGGCTGTTCAGTCTGGAGAGGAGAAAGCTCCCAGGTGACTTTATTGTGGCCTTCCAGTATCTGAAGGGGGCCTACAAGAAAGCTGGAGAGGGACTTTTTAGGATGTTAGGTAGTGATAATAGGTGGAATGAAACAAAGCTAGAAGTGGGTAGATTCAGGCTGGATGTTAGGAAGAAGTTCTTCACCATGAGGATGGTGAGACCCTGGAATCGGTTCCCCAGGGAGGTGGTGGAAGCTCCATCCCTGGAGGTGTTTAAAGCCAGGCTGGATGAGGCTCTAAACAGCCTGATCTAGTGTGAGGTGTCCCTGTCCATGGCAGGGGGGTTGGAACTAGATGATCCTTGTGGTCCCTTCCAACTCTGACTGATTCTATGACTCTGTGATCCCTCCTTGAGTAGAGGTCACATCTCCCTGCTTGTGTATCATGGGCCAGAGACAGACACTGGTAAATCTTTCAGCCATGCCACAGTTCCATTAACATCTGTTTGAGCATGACCCTGAATTACTACAGCACGTATCTGCTGCTTTATTGCCAATGGAGCTGAGTAATGCCCACTCTAAACACTGTGGGAGGATGCCTGTCAAAAGCTGTCTTCTCTCTGAGCTCATTCCTATAGCACACTAGAGTGCTTGTGTCTGCTCTTTTTGCTGAAGGAGGGTGGTTTAAATTTTGGATGAAAAGGGAAGCGTTTTTGTGGCTTTAAAAACATGCCTGCTGCAAGTTGCTCAGAGGTTTAGAATGCGAATAGTCCCAGAGTAAGCAGGCATGGTGGCCATGAGACAGGTGAGCTGAATCAATTTATCATGTTTTGGATAAATAGATATATCCACAAGGTTTATATGAACCCCTACTCTGTAACTGCAGAAATCACCAACAGATAGTGATCTAAACATAGTCAAGCATTGAGGAAATGTAAATATTTCCCATCGCCTAGCTATCAGTCTTAAAGCTGGGGTGTTGAGTATGTATCGGTGCATCTAGGGTACATTTGCACACATGATGCAGTGAATATGTTGTTACCCATACATCAGGCGAATTAGAGGCAATCATTGAGGGAAAATACTAAGGAGAAGTCATCCCCAAGAGCGATAACCAGTGCAGGAGCTGTTCAGATTAAGATGTCCAGCCTACAGATGTAAGTGGAAAGCCACTAACATGTACTGATGTTTTAGCAAGTAAAAACAATAGTGATGGCTACTGCTTACCAGTGCCCAGCTCAGCGAAGCATTTTAGAAAAGTAATTACTAACATTCAAGTAGCCATGTCACAGAGTCACAGAATCACAGAAACACTCTGTTTGGAAAAGACCCTCAGTCCAACCAATAACTCTACTCAACAAGGTGCACCCTAAACCATATCCCCAAGCAGCACACCCAGATGACTTTTAAACACATCCAGGGTTGGTGACTCAACACCTCCCTTGGCAGCCCATTCCATTGTCTGACCACTCTTGCTGTGAGGTTTTTTTCCCTAATGTCCAGTCTAAACCTACCCAGTTGCAGCTTGAGGCCTTTCCCTCTTGCTCTATCACTCTTTACTTGTGAGAAGAGACCAGCAGCAACCTCTCCACCACATCCAGGTAGTTGTAGACAGTGCCCTCAACCACCTGTTTTTCAAACTAACCTCAGCCACCTGTTTTTCAAACTAACCATCCTCAGCTCCTTCAGTTGCTCTTCATAAGATTTATTCTCCAGGCCATTCCCCAGCTTTGTTGACCTCCTCTGCACTCACTCCAGCATCTCCACACCTCTCTTGTCCAAAACTGAACACAATACTTGAGGTGTGGTGTCACCAGTGTAGAATACAAGGGGACAATCACCTCCCTACTCCTGCTGGACACAGCATTTCTAATACAAGCCAGGATGCCATTGGCTTTCCTTCCCACCTGGGCACACTGCTTGCTCGTATGGAGTTGTTTGTCTATGACAACACCCAAGTCCCTTTCCACCAGACAGCTTTCCAGACACACTTCCCCAAACCTGTAGCATTGCTTGGGGTTGTTGTGGCCCAAGTGCAGGACGCCTTTGTAGAGCCTCCCTACCCTCCTGCAGATCAACACTGCAACCTAACTTCTTGTCATCTGTGAACTTACTGAAGACACACTCTGTCTTCATCAGGGTCATCAATAAAGACGTTAAACACAAGTGGTCCCACCACTGAACCCTGAGGATCACCACTTGTGACTGACTGCCAGCTGGATTTAACTCCATTGAGCACCTCCCTTTGGGCCCTTTCACCCAGCCAGTGTTGTGTCCAGCACAGCTGTGCTCAGCCAAGACATGAGCAGCCAGTTTGTCCACGAGAATTCTGTAGGCAACAGTGTCAAAGGCTTTTTGAAAGTTTAGGTAGACAATATCCACAGCCTTTCCCTCATCCAACAGTCAGGTCATCTTGTCGTAAAAGGAGATCAGTTTGTCAGGCAGGACCTGCCCTTCGTAAGCCCTTGATGACTGGGCCTGATCCCCTGCTTGTTCTCTATATGGCATGTAGTGGTGCTTGAGGTGACCTGCCAAAGACAGCTCCTGTCAAACAAGAACGTTCTTGCTTTTTCTATGAGATTGAGTTTACTGAGCTGGATCTAACATTACTTAAATGTCATCAAGTGTTTTACTTAGACTGGCAGGACACTGTTTACAAATAGCACCCTCCTCTAACAGTGGAGTCTGCCTTAGCTGTGTTAAGGATTGGCTGAGAGGTCTGAAAAGTTGCTGTTAGAGAGAAAGGCTACTGAACAGACAGCAAGGTAGGGGAGAACTTACAGGAAGCAACTTCTCAAGGCTTGAGGGTGTTTTTTATTGTACTTGGATGTAGATGAAAAATCAAAACTGATAGTGTACAGGTAGCATAAAGAGTGGTGGAGGAGTAAATACAATGACAAAACCCAGTCTTGCAGAGCAGCTTTGATTATTTTGTAAATGTTGTCCTCCATTTAAGGAAGTCCTTCTCACCTATATGCAGAGAGGCCTATGCAGGATCACCATAAGGAAGTCTGGGGCCAACATCACATCAGAGAACTCTGCAGTCTGAACAGTGCTGCCTGTCCTAAGAGACTAGAACTAGTGTAGGAAATAATTCAACATTAGGGATGGGGAAGAGTTCCTTGTACTGCAAAAGAAATTAGTTTCACACCAGTTATGCCTATACCAGGTGAGGGTTTAGGCTCCTTCCAAAGTGGAGGCAGGTGTACATATGTTTACATGTAGCATGATAGTAATTTTTCAGCAGTTATCTTTTGGAAATATAGTACCAGTATATTTTCAGTATCACAACTGCTGGTAGCTTAGGCATTCTACATTTCTGGGTTGGACACTCAGGAACACTCAGTGAGCATCATGGGGTGTCCATAAACTTCAGAAAATTTATTGACAGAAAAGCTAGTGTCTTTTTTTTCCTCCCATTCACACTCAAAAATTAAAACTCGTGACTTGTGCTCAGGGTTGTTCTGTTGTAACACTTCTCCATGATTTTCTTGAGTTCTTTTAGAAGACAGTGTTCATGAAAACTAGGGATCACGTAGAAGGATGGGGCAAGTTAATTTCATCAACAGTTTCCTACTGTTGTAGTGGTGACTTATTACACTAATTCCCTATGCCTTCACTTAGGAAATAATGATTTTATCATTAAAGCACATGATCAGATCTGCCTGAATTAATTTCCACACTTAAAACCAGCAGAAAACAAAGCAAAAAAATGCCCCAGCAAAATATGGAAAGTCCAGGCAGGCTAGGACTTTTCTGCTTGAAAACTACGTGAGTGTGAAGAATCTGCAGAAATTTATGAGATACTGAGTGTTACACAGAGAAAGAGAGAGGATGAGGAAATACTACTTACACTTTTTGGCACAAGAATCAGTAGATGTCTAAGGAAGGTAGGAGTTGTGAACTAAACAAACCTAAGGAGATGTTCTTCCTAAAATGATTTGTTAACCCGTAGAACCCTTCTCTCTAGGACATGATGGATCCTCAGAATATACCTGGACTTGAAGAGAACTCAGACACATTAATGGGAGTGGAATCCATGAAAGACTTTCTCATTTAATAGAAGTAATTTTTGGGTTGCTAGAGGTTGGCAGAGGAGTTTTACATGTGTTTGTCATGGTCATAAGTTCTCCTTTAGGCACTCTCATATAATGAAGCATGGGTTAAATGGTCTGATGCCCTATAGCAATCCTGTGTACTTAAACACATTCCTGGAGTAACAGTGTCTCTAAAGTCTTTCATGAATATTGGCCCTAAAGAAAGACTTTCTTCAATTCATCGTGAAGCTCATTTGAATATTGCTGCTGCATAGTTTAATCAAAAAATTTAGTTCATGTTTTTCACTTGTTTTCCTATTTGTAGTTGTATTTATGGCTCTGATTAATCACAACCTTTCTTCCACCATCTCATTCTTCATCAGTCCTTAAGATCCAAGTATCTGAAACAGAAAATCCTACTGTAGCTGTTCTCTTTTTATATTCTAAGCTGAAAACAAAAAAAGAGAAAGAGAGCTAGTTATACCACAATAGATTTCCAGAGTACTATATGGTGAAGATTGTAGAATCATAGAATGGTAAGGTTGGAAGTGACCTCAAAGATCATCTAGTTCCAACCGCCTGCCATAGGGAGGGACACATCCCACTAGGGAAGTCACTTAAGGCCTTGTCCAACCTGGCCTTGAACACCTCCAGGGAGGGAGCAGCCACAACCTCCCTGGGCAACCTGTTCCAATGTCTCACCACCCTCACTGGAAAGAAAGAACTCCTAACATCCAGTTTAAATCTCCCCTCTGCCAGTTTAAACCCATTGCCTCTTGTCCTGTCATTGCAAGACCTTGTAAATAATCCCTCCCCAACCT
The DNA here is from genome assembly GCA_013396675.1 of Eubucco bourcierii. Classification (NCBI taxonomy): domain Eukaryota; kingdom Metazoa; phylum Chordata; class Aves; order Piciformes; family Ramphastidae; genus Eubucco; species Eubucco bourcierii. The sequence continues at coordinate 26,368 of VWZE01005840.1, forward strand.
TCTTGTAGGCTCCCTTTAGATACTGGAAGGCTACTACATGGTCTCCTCGAAGCCCCAAGTCTCTCAGCCTGTACTTTTAGCAGAGGTGCTCCAACCCTCTGATCATCTTCATGGCCCTCTTCTGGACCTGCTCCAATAGTTCAGTGTCCTTCCTGTGCTGGAGGCTCCAGAACTGTACATAGTCCTCCATGTGGGGTCTGACGAGAGCATACCTGATAAGATTGGGAAGAGTCTGTATTCTGCTGCAAAGATTTATAGAAATGGGTTTAGTATGTGTAAACTGGAGATTACTACAAATTAAATTATTTATAGTTGTTGTTGTGGGGTTTTTTGGGTTTGTTTTTTTCTAAGCACTATATGAACCCATGAGTTTCCTGTTAACCTCAGTGGAAATCACCCATGGGAGAGAAAATGTTGCATTTGTATTTGCTGTAATGGATGAAGAGAGATTTCCCTGCACACGAATCTGCAACCCTGTCCTGGATTGCAGCAGTACTATGAGTCAGCTTCACGGCATACCTTGCACATTTGAAAAAAACCTTCAAGCACAGTTATATCTTTTGATTTCTGGAGCATATAAAACATTGGGAATTCATGCACAGTGTGAGAAATATTGTGGCCTTTGCCCATTCTAAACCAAAACCCACAGTAAAATGCCTGAAATGCCTGAAAACTGGAAATTACTGCCATGGGGTTTATCTGTGCTTTTTTGCCTTAGGAATGTTTACATGACAGCAAAAGAAGTGAAAATATGATGAAAAAAATATTGCTGTCAAGGTATCAGTGAAAACTAGAAACAAATAGAAACCAGAAACTGGCTTGCTTTTGAGAAATTTCTAGACAGTCTCCAGACTTACCCAAACTCAAATGTTTAAATTTAGAAGTGTTTCCACAGCACATTCCTAGCCCTTAACACATTACCTACATCTCTTAAGCTCAGAGAAGGAGCTGAGAGACTAGATTTCATTTCGTGCCTTTCAAACTGTGTTTTCCAAGAGAAGTTGAAAATAGGTGAAAAGCATTTGTGATTTTGCTGTTGCCTCTGGTATTTGTGAAAAATTTACATTTTGGGAAATTACTAAACTGCTTTAGAGTGATGTATAACTTTGTGGATGAATGCCACATGCCGTTGTAGCAGTGGGGCAGAAATTCGTGTGAAGCCAGCCGTGAGACTTTGGGATTTATGTGCTGCGCTAAAAGTGATGGATAGTTGAGCGACTGGGATGAAGGTGGGGTGTGGCTGGAAGGGGGTGCACAGTCAGTCTATTCTTAAACATTTCTACTCTTTCAGGACTCACCCCCTAGGTTTAACTCCTTACATGCTTGTAAGTACTGTTTTATTCTTGTCTAGAGTGAAGTGTCCAGTTCTGGGCCCCTCAATTTAAGAAGGACATTGAGGTGCTTGAGCATGTCCAGAGAAGGACAGCGAGGCTGGTGAGAGCCCTCGAGCACAAGCCCTATGAGGAGAGGCTGAGGGAGCTGGGATTGTTTAGCCTGGAGAAGAGGAGGCTCAGGGGGGACCTTACTCCTGGCCACAACTACCTGAAGGGTGGTTGTGGCCAGGAGGAGGNGGTTTAACTCCTTACATGCTTGTAAGTACTGTTTTATTCTTGTCTAGAGTGAAGTGTCCAGTTCTGGGCCCCTCAATTTAAGAAGGACATTGAGGTGCTTGAGCATGTCCAGAGAAGGACAGCGAGGCTGGTGAGAGCCCTCGAGCACAAGCCCTATGAGGAGAGGCTGAGGGAGCTGGGATTGTTTAGCCTGGAGAAGAGGAGGCTCAGGGGGGACCTTACTCCTGGCCACAACTACCTGAAGGGTGGTTGTGGCCAGGAGGAGGTTACCTTCTTCTCTCAGGCAACCAGCACCAAAACAAGAGAACACAGTCTCAAGCAATGCCAGGGGAAGTTTGGGCTGGAGGTGAGGAGAAAGTTCTTGACTGAGAGAGTCATTGGCTACTGGAATGGGCTGCCCAGGGAGGTGGTGGAGTCACCGTCCCTGGAGGTGTTCAAGGCGCATTTGGACATGGCACTTGGTGCCATGGTCTGGTCTTGAGGTCTGTGGTAATGGGTTGGACTTGATGATCTTTGAGGTCTCTTCCAACCTTGCTGATACTGTGATACTGTGATACTGTGAAGTGTACTCTTTCATCAGATGAATCCTTGCAAAGCTGAGTAGCCAGCTAGATGGTTGGTCTGCCGCACATGTTTGGGAAAGCACTGGACTGTGCATGTGTAGTAAATTATAAGAATTCACAGCAGGGGTATATAGCTTCTGAGCCTCTTCTGAGTGGATTCCAAAGAACTTTGCAATCATTTCAGTGTGTTTGTTTATTGATGGGGAAAATGGAGCTTGGCCAGAGGATTTGTTTGCCTGTTTCACCAGCAAAACCAACAGAACCATGAATTCAATCCCATGCTTACTTATTTACATAGGATGATGCTGAAATGTGGTCTTAAACTTTGCCCTCTCTTGAATGGCACATGGGCACATCTGAGCTTGCATGTGCTGAGGCAGTTTGGAGTGAGCATGCCTTTCAGGAGGAGGACTTGGGAGTGTAGGGGTGCTACACTTGCCTCTGGTCTAAGTTTCCCTACCGTAGAAAAACCCTTTACATTATGAATTTTGATCTGATCTGAGAAAGACGTGCACTTGCAAGGGTTAAAATCCCCCAACAAGTCCAGTGGCAGTGAAATGGGCATGGTCTCTTGGCAATTGCACATTGAATCTGTGTAGCTCTTGACACACAGATGCTTTTTGTTACTTAGCTGACTTGCAACAAGTGTAAGAGCTGGAGACGTGTAAAGCTTTCTTGCTTTTTGCCAGTAAAAACAAATTCTGTGCACTAAAAAAATTTGAATAATAAAAGGCCGACAACCAACCCGTTCTGGGAGCTCTTTTTGTAGAGAGAGAGACAGGCTGTCATCCGTGGGTTACTGCCCTCTTCAGATGGTGCAGAGGTTAAACTGTTGATTATTTTAGGTTTCCAGGATCATTTGATCCATGGGTCACAGTTAGCAAGGTGGGGCTCAGCACCACTGCAAAGCCTAACAATAGCAGTTGCTGACAATCAGCTGAAGATTTGGGACAGCAGAGGTGTGCTCGGTTTGTAAAAAATATGTGCTTTGAAGAAGTCCATCACTTGCCAGCAGAGGGCTAAATATAAGGTGCTTTCCAGCCTTCTGAAGACGTGTCACTGTCAGCTTCTCTGCTTCAGACATGTTCTTTTGCCATGCAGAGTTATAAGCAGCTCTGCAGCAGATGGAGCTGACCTGGGCAGGTAATGGCTAAAAGGCCCCTATTAAGAGGCTGCAAATTGCAAACGGGAATTGGAAGGCGGATTGCTGTGTAATTTATGGCTGGAGGAGGAAGAGTCGAGAAGCCCATAATGCTTGGTGCAGTGTCACACAGCTGCAGTCTCTTTATGGCAGCAGCAGGACTGAATGCAGAGCTGAGATTACTTGGTAGCAGATAACAGTGCTAAATAAATGCACGTGCCTGGCTATTAACCATCTGAGCGCCATATGCTGCAGTGCCAACATCAGACTGACTGGTCTTTACCAGTGGACTTCCCGGAGAGAGGGGGGCTAGAATACACATGCACATGTACATGCACACACACTCATATGCACACTTGTTAACCTCCCATGGACCAGGTCTATGCTTTACCATGTATCAGATCCTTGGACCCGCTCCCACTGTCATCCATGAGTTTTTAAAGGCTTCCTAGCCATCCAGCTCTTTCCCATTTGGAGCATAAAGAAAGCATTTGTCATCCAAGGTGTCACTAAATTTATGATAACCACAGCAGAGGAGACTGCATTGTCTCATACACTGGCTTTGGTACAAAATTGCTCTTGGATGTGCTGGGAAGTTCTGGCAGCTCTGTGCAGATAGGCTAGTTTTGGCATGTTAATCTCTTATCTATTCTGATTTCCTACCTATATTGACATAAAAAACAATACATAAAAGAATACATAAGAACATTGGTTATTATGTATTTATTCTTAATAAATATATTCAAGGACTTGTTATTCTTTAGAGAAACAGGTTCCAACAGAAGACTGATTCTTTTTCTGGCATTTTAAGCTGCATCTTTAAGACCACTCTTTTTGGTGGAATTAACTGTGAATTAGAAACTTACCCCAGCATCATGTTGAATTTAATTGATTGTTCTGGTTAAGGAAGTAACTTCTAAACACCCAGGGGGAAAAAAAAAATCTCCATATTTTAAAAGAAAAAAAAAAGAACATAACATCTTCAAGAGCTGTATCCCTTGTGCTAAATTTACACTAGTTATTGGTGAAATCTCAAAAGACACAAAATTCAGACAGAAACCCTCATGGGATAACTGAAACTCATCTGTGAAATGAAGAACCATTCACACTTTTCATGCTTTTCATTATCAGCTCCCTGATCTCCAGAGGAAAAAACAATAGCATATAAGTGATTTACAGGCATTTTTGTTCTTATCATATTATGTGACATTGCATACGATGCTGAGCAAAGATTTTGATGAGATTGCCACTGAACGGTTCAGACCTTCTTCTATGTGAATTTTTTATCAATTCATAGGACTGAATGTCATGCAGAGGAGTTGTTCCAGAATCAAAGTTTTCCATATAGACAACTCTTTAAATTAATGATCATTTTTATGCACTTTTAATGCGGTATAATACTTCATAATTAAGGAGATAAGGTGTCTTTTAAAAATTACTCTGTTGCTGAGAGGACAGGATGGACAACACTGCTCAATTGGAGAGAGCTGATAAGAGGTTTTTTTACAAAGCTCAATGCACTGGGAAGAATTCCCATCTTCATTTGGCTCCTGACTCTCGGGGGACTGCTGCCCAATCCTTCCTTGCTTAATAAATCACCCCCATAAAAGCAGTCCTGAAAAGCAGTAAGAAAGCAAGACTAGTAATTTGGTAATCAAATACCTCAGCTCCAGTTTCTGCTTTGCATTGGTCTATGATGTTGTAGAGCAAACCACCATCCTTGTTTAGACACAGAAGAGGACAAAAATAGTCTCTATTACTTTGGAAATCTGTATTCCTTGGTGAAATAAATCCAGTTTACACTGATGTGGCCAACATTGACCATGTGACTGTGCAAGTCTTGGGTGGGTAGCTGCAAGGTGGTAAGATGCAACAAATTTCAGTGGTCCTTATTATGTCATGATTATCTGTATGAATTGGAGGGTAGTTTTACTGTGTTCCATCTGTGTGCCACTGAGAGTAGAAGTGATACTGGGTTGTCTGCTTCCCTGAGCTGCTGGTGATCTCACTGACCACAAAGCCACACCTGCAGGGCTTGTTGCATGGTTCATCCTTTCAGCGATGTTTTGGTTTGAGTTGGAACAGGAATAATCTGTTCAGTGAGTTTACTTTTCAGCTCAGTCTCTCCTAAGTACCTGCACTTACTGTGACGTTTCACATGTTTCACAGACAGTGGCTCCTTTTAGCAGTGATAACACTCAATGTTTGTAGTTACTACCAAGGGTTGGTATGCAGACCAAGGTAAATTCTGAGTCTTATGTGCTACATTGATGGTGTTGAATAAAAGACTGAATTTGCAGAAAGGAGTGGATAGGACAGGTGACCCTAAACTGACCAACAAGGTATTGCATATGTCGCGTCTTTGATATAAAGCTGGGAAATCGTGAGGGTTAAGTTCTCTTCTTCAGTGGCCAGCATCCATATGGCCTTCCGTCATGGTCCACATGTTCCTGAATCCAGTTCCACATTCCAGCTCCTGAACTTGGTTCTTGTCTGCTGCCGAGTCCAGTCTGGGTCTTCTCCAGTGCCTGCCCCCAGGACCAGTGGTGACAGTGATATAAATGACAGGAGGAAAATTGAGCTTGATAGTTGTTTTGTATGTGTACATTTAGCTCACCATTTTAATTAGTCTTAGTTTCCTATGAATGAGTGTCTCTCTTTTATTCCCTTTCTCTTCTCCTTTGGGAAGAAGGAGGAGTTAACAGAGAGCATCTGTCGCTCATCCAGCCCTAACCCTTGACAGGCTGAAAGTGGCACACTGCTGGAGGAAATTTCAATGAGAAGGTAAATTTGCTTTCTCATTGGTGTTGCTTTCTTGGTCACATCTCTGTCTAGCTGAAGGTAACAGCTCCAAAAGCAGCTAGAGAAGTGAAGCAAGAATATATAGCTGTCACAGTGGGAACTTGTATGAAAGAATATGCAACCTGGGTCTGACTTTCATCTGATTCTAGACAGCATCTCACTAACCTAGATTGAATAATGCAGTGCAGTCACTATGTCTGTAATCTGATTTTCACTGGAAGGAACTGTGAACATGTGGGGGGAAAAGAGTTTAAAACGGTACCTGTTAATCACTAGTCTTTTTCATACCTTGTCTTCAACACATATGAAAGATTCTGGTCAATTGCTGGATAGCAGCACTGAAGAAAAGATGATAGTGAATAATCCAATGACCATTACTGGACAACCCCATCCATTATGGAAAAGGCAAATAGGCTGGTATCAATAAACAAAAACAGTGCCTATAATGCACATGAAATAGTGCTCTGCTAAGACCCATACTGGGTGTTAGTCTCCAAGAAAGACATGGGCCAAATGAAGAAGAGTCCAGAAGAGCCAGAAATTATCAGAAGGGGAGGAAATTACTTTTGAAGAAAGACAGAATATATCAGAATTGTGTGGCATAGTAAAGAAAATAGTGAAGTTTAACTGGATTTGTTTAAGATTAGGAAAAACTGTCCGTATTTATCCTAGGGTGAATCATCAATACTTTTCCTTGCTCTCAGATGTTGCTCAGTCATCTGGTGGTAAGTAGCTTACATATAAAGGATTCCTCAGCTGGTAAGTTTTCTTGCAGTACTAGGCACAATCTTCCACGAAACTTTGCAGGTGAGATATGAATACTTGGAGACCCAGAAGGAAAGAATTATCCTACTACAGCAAAAGAAGTCTGAAGCTGCATTGGTTTCTTTTGCACTTTACACAGGCTAACTGCATGAGTAGTCAGTCACTGGAGTTCAGATATGTTGGATAACACAATTGTGTTTGACTACATAAAATTAGCTTTTTCTTGGTTTTAGACCACAGAACCCTGTCCTGGTCCCAGCCAAGTGAACAGTTTTGCTGTCAGTTTTGGTGGAATGCAGAAACAAACCCACATGGACCTAAACTGTCCCTGTAAGTGTTCACATTATTTCTGATTCTTTATCACCATAAAAAGCACCAGATAGCACACTTAGATATAAATGTACTAAGGCAACCAGTTATAAGACTGAGGGTAAATAGAGAAAGTGAGCCTTACATTCCTCTAAACTGGAGAGGTACATGCTTTGGCAGTTGTCATATAGGCTTCTCAGTAGTAGTGCAGTCACTGTTAGAAGTTGGCTATATGCTGTGGTGGAAGGGGTAATTAATTACTGCAATATGGTATTTTTAAAATATTAATATAGTTTATTAATATTAAATATTCAGAACTCCAAAAGGATAACAGGTTCTTGCATCATTATGGAAACTATATACAGGTTATAGTAGGATCTAGAAATAACTATTAACTATATACATTAATTGAACTCGACTAAACTGGCAGAGAAAGCTTTGCGGTCAGAGTACCGCTAGCGGTCAATACACTGCTTGCTCACTAGATGGACGCAAAGAGCAACTTTCTGCTTATGGCAGAAGGCAATTAATGATTACAAGAGGCTTTTGGTATTTACTCACAAAAAATATTATCTGACAGTACCCAAAGCCAGTGGCAGGGTTGCTGTCGGTAGCCGTCAGAGGCTTTAGAGTTTCCCCAGGCTTCTGGGTGCTGGAGAAAGGAGACAGACGATCTCTGACCTGTTCCTGGCTTTCTGGACCATTTGTGTTATGTCCAGGGCTTCCATCTGGGCAGAAGGCTTTCCGGTGCAGGCAGGATGTCTTCTGGTGTGCAGTCTGGGCACAGTGTCACGCCAGCTATGGAGACCAAACACGTGACAGGTATCAGAGCCTCAGCTCAGGATCAGTGAGGAAGCAGGCAGGGATGCAATAGCAGACACACCTTGTAGTTGCAAAGCACACTGTGCTCCCTGCTCATTTCCTTTTATCCAGTACAGCCCGAGACTAATGGGCCTTTGGCCACAGGATAGCCAATCAAATGGCAGTTATCCAAGATTTGGCCATATTGGGTGAAGCCATAGGCTTATTTTACCCTTTTTTGGGCAGAACACGGGCCTTACATGAGGCAACTGTGTGTACCTTGTTTACCACGCTTGCTGGGCAGGCAACAGACCCCAGACTTAGTGGCTCCAGATTCTTTGTCCTNGAGGAAGCAGGCAGGGATGCAATAGCAGACACACCTTGTAGTTGCAAAGCACACTGTGCTCCCTGCTCATTTCCTTTTATCCAGTACAGCCCGAGACTAATGGGCCTTTGGCCACAGGATAGCCAATCAAATGGCAGTTATCCAAGATTTGGCCATATTGGGTGAAGCCATAGGCTTATTTTACCCTTTTTTGGGCAGAACACGGGCCTTACATGAGGCAACTGTGTGTACCTTGTTTACCACGCTTGCTGGGCAGGCAACAGACCCCAGACTTAGTGGCTCCAGATTCTTTGTCCTTTTCCCACAGTTACTCTCCCC
>VWZE01005840.1:35022-45985 GCA_013396675.1 Eubucco bourcierii
TGTACAAGCCTAATTTGGCCTGCTTAGGCCTACCACAACATACTCACATTCTGGAAGTTCAAACGTTCATGTGAGAAAGAACTAGGGTTTTAAACTCCACACATTCACCAACAGAAATAGACAGTTTTGAGGACCTGAGCCTCTTGACAGGTACTGCTCATGGCTTCTCTTCTTTGTTGCTGGAAACCTCTTGGGCTAAAAATGCTACCAACAGGAAAAAAAACCAAAAAACCAAAAAAACACCCTTGTATTCTCAATAAGATGAAGGGGAGGAAATAAAAAAGAAGAGAGGAAAAAAAAAAAGTGGAGGGAAGTTAAAAAAAAGATATTTTCAGTAGCAAGGAAATCATGTATGCAATTTATTTGTTTATCCTGGAACATGTGAATCTTACCAAGCTGATACTTCCCTAATACTCTAGTCTAAAATCAAAGGGGATGGAAATCCTGCCCTTCAGCTACTATGAAATAATGCTAGCAGAAACAAATCAAGCCAATACTATCATTGACTTTCATTGGTTTTCTCTTTATACAACATAACTAATTTTTTTTTAAATTGCCTTTGTAAATCAACACTAAACTTTGGAGCAGGTCTTTGGGATGTATTGAAAGGCCAGACAAGGAGTCACTCATAATCTGTAGGGCAAATGAATTGTAAAAGACCTTTAGAAAGCTCAGCTTCAGGTGGTCAATTTCTTTGTGGCTGCCTTTTGAGCTGTATGTGCAGGAAGCCTTTCAGTATGCATTAATGTAGGGCAACAGGTACTCAGAAGATATCACAACCTTACAGAGTACCTCTGTTTCCATGTTTTAAGACAGTTCACGTCATATTTAAGGTACTGACCAGAGAGAACTTTCACTGCTGATGTGCTGTCAATATTGCACTCTGTTTCAAGTGCTTTATTACTTCTTAGCAAAATCTTTTAACTTACTGAAACCACACTTAGACTATGAACAGTGAGGAATATGTTTGCTTATGGATGCACTGATGAAGCATGTTATGCTTTCATAGGCAATCCAGAACTGCAGATATTGGGAATTCAGTAGAGTGCAGAGGTGGTTAGGCTGGTGACAACCTTTTACTGTGTTGCAGCAAAAGTGCCTTGAGTTTGTAAGTTGTTACAATCACCAAAGTGGCCTGTGATTTAGCAATTTAACTCCTTCTTTTTAGACAACTTTTACACCATGAAAAAGCGAAGAGAAAATGTTTGGGGTAAATGAGAAATATCAACAGTGGTTTTGACTGGTCCAAGAGTTAGGTTGTTTTTTTTTTCCTACTGTAAAATGCATTATTTTCTGAAAAGTAACTGCGTAGATGGTACTCAACAATTCAAGTAGTGTTGTCTTTCAAAGGTTATCATAGCATATTCCATCTACAAAATGTTGGAAATGTTTCCCTTGGCTAAAAGACAACAAAAGAATAATTACAAATCCTTAGGGCATGTCTAAATTGTACACTGAAGTACCCACATTTGTCCAAAGATGCACATCTGACTTTGTCTACTTTGTATCCAAAACAAGTCCTCATTGTAGCAAATTAGTTGTTTATTGAAATGAGTATGCAACAGATATCAAAGGTAAACAAAACAAGCTGATAACGTGCTCCAAGTTAAGCATGGAGCAGTTAGGATGAGCACAGCTGCCTCTTCACAATGCTGTGGTGTATGGCATCCATCTGTCCATCTGATTCAAAAACACAGGCCAAAGTACTGACTCTGTAAACTCAGCATGAAGCCTAAACTTCTGTTTTAGAAAGGAGGTAATAGTCTCTTAATAATCTCCTTAGAGTTCTTATTCAGATTCTTTTTCCAAACAACCACCATCAAAAACTTTAGGATTTTATTTTTTAACATTGCTCTGATGAGGACTAACAATCACCCCACTTTCATGTTGACATAGGAGTATATGAAAAATTGTCAAAAGTATCTACTAATACTTAACACTTGGCATAAGACATACTCAAAGCCTACACTTTTCAGAAAACGGGTTGTTGTGTAATGCTTCGTATATCCAAAGTACCTCTTGTACTGACTTGAAGGACATTGTGACACTTTAGTGCATCTGACTTTTGCATTTGCTAGGTATGCAAAGCAATTCTGCATTGTGGCAAATCAACTCTATTGAAATGCTCTAGCCTGCAGTGACTTAGAACATTTTATAGGGAAAAAAATAGCTTTTCTGGAAGCAGCTGGCCATTTCACAAGTGCTAAATTGAACATCAACACATAGTTGGTAATAGAAAATTGCACCTACATAACCTTTTAGCTCTGGTTGCATCACTGGTCTTTGTGCTTCTAAAATTCAGTCAGTCAATATTAATTTGTTTTTCTCCCATAAAATACAGATGAATGGAAGAAGGACAGGAAGCAAATTAATAAGGAGTACAGGAAATACAAAAACCCACCAACAAACCAAAACAAGTCAACCAACAGAAAAATCAAAACAAAGCAAAAACATAAAAATCAGCACTCCCCAACAACAACCCAAACAAACAAACCAAAAAAGTGGAGGAAAGAAGGACAATCACCCCCCACCACCCCCCGGAACAGATTGAGATTTGATTTTGTTGCTGAATCATCCTGTAGGATTTTTCTCTGTGTGTGTCATTTGCAACCCCTTCCTTTCTTACATAATGTGGTAAACATAGATTGCTGTGACAGTATCGCACAGAAACAATGACAAAACCATCTACTTTAAGAGGTGCTTTGAAGATAGGACTTTAGGCACAAGTGTTTCCCAGAACTTTACTATTGTCTCCAGCGGTTGATGAAATTTGATGTTACAAGCAAGGCATGGAAAATTCATTGGAAACTTTCTGAATAGTTTCAGGGTAGTTTTCTTTCTGTTTTGAAAATGGAGAGGACGAATCTCCATTGTTCATTATTGGCATTAGAGCAGCACCAGCTGAGGTGCACACCTGTCACAGTGTTGTGCTTGCACAACAGTGAACATCTGTGCAGCATCAGCCTTTAACAGAGCAGAGACCAGGGCATCTAAGAAATGAGCACAGAAAGGTGAAATCACTTAGCCAAGAACACTCGGCAAGCTGATCCTTCTAAGTACCTCTTTTGACTGTGACATTGGCAGGCTGCACACTGAACCCCACAGGCTGTTAACTGCTCTGGTCAAAGGTTCCCACTCTGTGCTGAAACCCACAGTACACTGAACTGCTTCTGTTACAGGTGCAGAAAGACTATATGTGAACACAGGGGTCTTGTCTTACCTGCCTTCTTCCCTGCACGATGCTCTGATCCTTTGATAGCCAAAGATCTCCACCATTTCCATAAACAATGCTAGCAAGGCATCCTGTAGAGCACTTTTGGTGGAGTTTTGTGCATTTTGGTTAACTGGCCTCAATAGATTTCATCTTCCAACATGTGCTGCAGTGATGATCTTTGGAAGTGTTGTACATATTTTGTGACTACAGTGAGTGCAGTGAATTAACTTGTAGGCCTTCTTTTTTACTGTCTTCCTGCACATGAGCAGCCACACCAGCAACACACTTCTAGATATTCTTCAAAAGTGTCTCGGGACCAGAAATTTCATCTTCCTTCTGACTCCAATACAAAGGCATCTGTAACCAGGGAAGGAATCTGAATCCATTCTTGCTGCCCTGGTGGTTCTCCCTTTTGCACATATACATCATCACTGTTACTGATCACCTGATAGAATTTGGAAGGCTACAGGTGCAAGTTTCATTAGTATCTTTGCAATGAGGGGCAAAGTATGTAGAACCTGGCGGGCCATCACACAGAGTATGTAATGCAGTATTATCCCTATGAATACTTCACACTTTATTTCTAAGGAAACAGAAGTGTCCCTTTCCAGTCTAGCATGACACAGGAAATAGATTTTATTTCCTTTTCTGTGGCAACATCACATCTGGATATTACTTGATTTCTCTCCTCTTGTACTTTTATTCACAGACACATCCACAGATACTGTCCCTGGGCAAATAATAGCCCTTAGAAAAGAAAAAGTCGTTTATGCTGTGAGTTACGAATCACTTTAGGAAGGAGAAGCATTGATGGAAATATTTTCAGCTGTACAGAACTGTTCTGTCCAGGTCATTACTAATCCAAAACTCTTGCCGTGGAATGAATCATTTTTGCCTCTGCCTTTCAAGCTGTGATCTTGGAGAGGTGATGGGAAAATGTGAGGTTTTCAAGGCTGTTAAGATTCAGTGAGGAGGACCAAAAAGGTGAAGGTGTTTGTGCCAGTTTCCTAGCACAGCTCTTGAAAGGAAGAGAACATGTTCCACTACTACCAGTTATCAGTACTGTCAGCCAGCTAGTTACTCAGCAGAGATGGACCCTCACCACAAGCAGCGGTAAAAGAATTTATAAAACATATTTTATTAGTGTAGTGTAAACATCTTCTCTGAATGACAGCTGTTCAGCACAGGGTCATTATGGCACACTTTGACTTTGCAGAAGTTAAATAAATATCAGGGGGAAAAGGGTTTTTTTTGGATGCCTCTTTCCATTACTGAAGCTTTTTTGTAAATGGAAGATAGAAGTATTACTGTCTGTGAGAGACTAAACCTTGTCTCTCTTGTACATGTAAATCAACAAAGGTAAAATCGCCTTTGCTCCCCCTAGACTACAGCTACTCGGGAGGTGTGGTGCAAGCATCTCCTGGGTAGTTTGCCTCATAAGACCTCTAATGCCCAGGGATGTGAATTGAAGGAGTGAAAGGCAGAGGGACAAGGAGGGAAAGGCACAAGGCATAAGGACTCTCTGGAAAGTGCAATGAAGACAAGATTGCTGTGAACGACCTGCCTGATAGGTCAGCTCTGCCCACTGATAGTACGTCTGGTAGTCACTTAGCATTAATGTGACTAGAATGTGGGCCAGGGAGAGCTTCTATAAACTGAATAAAATATGATGAGCCTATACCATCTTCAGAGAGTGAGTGAGGGAGTGAGGGAGTGAGTGGGAGAAAACATCACCATGGACATCCAGTCTGAAAACAGCAGCCCAGGAACCCTTTCTCTGCCACCACCACCACCTATGTCGTGCCCTAAGTTTTTACTGCTTTGAGAAGAACTCCTGGAGAAAGGAGAAGAACTCCACTGAGAAACACTACACTCTGGAGGCTGCACAGAGAAGGGAAAATCATCAGGGATGCTCTCTCCCTCCCCTCCTCCAGCTGAGGATGGTACAAGCCAACAAGGATGAACCCGGGGACACCTCCAAGTCAGAGCAGCAGCACCCTTCCTCCAACCTCCTCCAGCCAAAAAAAGCGTCTTGGGCGGGGGTGGAGTGTGTTCATATGGTTCCTTTCCTACTCTTCTCCTCTCTTTCTCCATTTGTTTCTCTCTCTCTCCACCTCTGTCTTTCTTGGTTCTGGTTCACTTTATCCTTTAATAGTCTTGCTTTTGATATTTGGCCCTGCTTATGCCTTAATTCCACAACATGGAAATGTATGTGAGAACAAACCTCTCTGCTCTGGACTGAGACATTTTTTGTCTCTGTCCTCTGGACTGAGACAGTAATTTCCGCTGCTGCTAACAGTTTGTTTAGAAAAGTACTTCTGAACTTTCTATTTATAATTAATCTGTACAGATTTAATTTTTTGCCTCTACATGATATATCATTATCAAGCACCAGAGGTTAAATTACTTGTGGTTGTGATTGAACTTGTGTTTGTTTCACCACCAAACTGACTTGATCAGGGTTTTTTTATTTCACTTTTTCCTTTGCTTCTGACGTTGGCGCACCTCTGAACTAAGTAACGTAGTGATCTCACACTGTGCTCTGGAATGGCAGCTTGCCCTAGTGAAGACCAGTAAAGTCATTTCTTGCAAGTATTGCCTGATGTTTCAGGTGTATCAAAGATTGTCATATTTGGGTGGCAACAGGGCCCGGCTTGAGGCAGCTCTGAAAACACTGAGTAGCAATGCATAGTGGCCAAAATAAGCCTTATTATGGAAAAATCCATTGTTCAGGTGGTGTGCTGTCTTTCTCTTTAAGGGTTTTCTCCTTTCCTTCATAAGGAAACAGAGGTGCTTGCACAGGTGCTGTTCCATCCTTGGCATGTGTCTACTTCCACATTTTTAATATCACTCCTTACTGCTTGTCATGTTTCTTCTTATCCCCCACGACCATCTTAGCTTGCAACTTTTCTGCAGAATGCAAAGCCTTGACCAGATCTGCAGAAGAATGCAGCATGCAGCACACAATAGGAAAAGGTTTAAATGAAAGATGAACTCTTAAGAATCTAGACTCTGTCATGCTCATCCCTACCATTTCTATGTGAGATAGGTTATATTCTCATCATATACCTCTAAATGTAGTGAATATGTCTACAATAAACTGCTGGTGGGTGGATCCCATCTGCTTGCCACACTATAAGAAAACATTTTAGAAACCCTAAAGGAGATGGAAGTCATAAATGTACCCATCCTTACATCCCATCCAGGCTTCTCATTTCCTTGTCCTTTTTACAGGGCACACTTTAGAGAAAACTAGTCCAGAGGGAAATTCTTGGCAACCTCACTGTTATAAATACTTGAACTAGTTCATGGTCATAGAAAATGAGAGGGAAGCTTTACAGGAATTGCAGTCTTCTCCACTTTCAGTTTGTAAAGGGATGCAAAAGAATTGTAGAAAGGCTGTGGGCATTTGAGAAAGAAAAAGGTTTAGGTCTGAGCAAGAGCTAAAAGTTGCATTCAGTCACCTCCTTAGCAACTCTGTTACTTTAAACATCATCATTGTTTACTCATGACAGTGTGCAGCTGACATCATCTCCAGCTGACAGCAAAGACATTACTGATTTAGGAAATAAACTGTCATCTAGTGGAAATTACCTGCCTTTGACAGTTTGATCCACATTGAAGTGTCCAGGTGAATCTGTGCAGTCATAATACTGCCACTACTCAGAGAACCAAAAGGGATCTCAGAGAGTCTGCATTTCCATGAAAGAGAGGTGTTCATGTCTCCATGTTTGCATATGTTGGCTGCATGTTGAAGTGAGGATTTGACTTGTAAAATACATGTATATGTGTGTATATATATATAAAAACCGATGACGCTTTATATACTTATTTCCTTGTTTTCTACACTTGGACTGTACTTCCACCTTTTCCTTGCATTTATAAGGATGCATAACTTCCTTATTTGTATGAAAGATGAGATTCCCATGTAGTCACATAACTCTGTAGCTAATGTTTTAAGAAAAATAGATGTCTTGAAACTTGCTATAAAAATCACAGGAGCTGGCAAAAGAGCTGGCCATACTGTTGTCTGATGCTCCTCCTGTGTACAGCCCACTGTGACATCCAGGACTTTTACTAGCAGATCTGTGGAGAATGTGATCTGATCCTAGCAAGGAGAGGTTTAGTTAAGTATCAGAAACTTGCACTTTGAGACCTAAACTGAGAACAGATGCTAAGTCAAGATAGGGAGCCTGCAGCTACAGCTGGCAAGAGATTTCTTTTGTGGTGAACACTCCTTGAAAAATAACTTTTGCAGACAAAACACTAAAATTGAGTTGAAGCAATGATGGAAGTTACATATGAATAAAGACTGTTGTATATTTCCCCTGGAAACTGTGTAGTTGATATAACTGAATCTTAAGTTTTGCCTCCTTGTCTTGCTGTAGTGCTAGTAGTAGTACCTAGTACTCATAATCTTCATGGTTGTCTCAAAGTAATAAAAAAAAATCATGCAAAACTTTCTTTCTCTTGAACATCAAATAAATGTTGGTAAGTCTGATTTTAAAAGTTAGTAATGCCCTGTTCAGTTGACACATCCGTACTCTGCTCCTTACTCTCATTTATCATCTCATGGCAGGTTGAATGCACTCTTCTCTCTCAAAGTATTGATTTAACAGAACAAAGTGGAACCTTGCTTGCACTGACCTGGGAAATGGCTGTTGTCTACCACACTGCATGTGACACTCTTTACAGGGCTCTTCAGGAGCACACTAACAATATGGAAAAACCAGAGAAATAATGGTTTCCTATGTCTGCATATAGCTAACTCAGAGTAACGAATACTTTTCACATGTGATACAGGGAGAATTTGCTCTTTCCTAGTGCAGTACAGCTGATTATTCTCTGAAAGATGCTGCTCCAGCTCCTCTGTCATCAAAGCATGGTTTGGTTGTTGAGATTACAAGCAGAGGAAGAGTTTCCGACTTTGCAGCCGTGACAACACGACGTGACACCTACACATTCAGGAAGGGAGATGGAGGTGGTAGGAAAGAGCATCATGCTTTCTTGTGTCCCACAGAAAAGGCATCTCTTCTTTCTAAAATCAGGGAGGAAAAAAAAAGTCCAGATTTTCTGTGAGTTTTGGAAGACTTGTTTCTTTGCATTTAACATAGCTCTGGGAAAGTGCAGCATTTTCTCTATAACAATTTTTGGGTGATTGGATAAATGCTGTTTTCTACACACGATAAGCAGAACTTTGAGGGTACTCTGTGTATCGCTGAGATACAAAGTGGTGAAATGAGAAGACAGAACCCTGAGTGTTTCAAAGCAGTCTCACAGAACATGGTGCCATCCGCGGTCTGTAGAGTTTGACAGGCATGGCAGTGGAAAGGCAGAGAGACAGGCAGAAGTTGTGATATTTTGCTTTGCCCAAGATAAACAGGAGTGAGGCAGTGTAGCAGAAGTACACAGACCTGACTTTGGCCTGAACCGTCGATACCAAAGAGACTAGAGCACCTTTATTTGACAACATATCACTCAAGTGGAAAAAACAGAGAGGTGTTGGGAAGGTATTATCTAGCCCTTCGAATTAGTATTACCATCCTTAGTGTTCCACTCCCTCAGAAGAGTCAGGCAGCAGCAGGTCGGTAGCATCAAGATGGCAGGCGCACAGTGTTGCTAGGTGAGCTTCACAGTGTGTGAAGAGCATTGGGCAATAAAAACTCAAACTCTTGTGTATACATTTTTATCCAGACCCATAAAGCTCTGTTAGGTCTCTGTTCCTCCTGAAACAGTAGGCATCTAACACTTAAATCACCATGGGGAATGGAAAGGTGCTTTGCTTAAAAGCTAGAGAGTTCTTACAAAGTATCAGACATGTGGATGTGAACCTCACCCTGCTCTAGGAATACTCAAGAAACAGCTTTTAAAAGCCTTTAGTAACAGTTCTATTCTTCAGGCTGCGTACTGGTGCAGAGGCAGAGTGGAATGTCCTCTCAGTGCAAACTCACAGTGGCGGTATGAAAGCCTGACCAATGTCAGTTGGTTCTCACCTGGGAACACATGCCATCAGCATATTTTTCAAGCCACTTGTTAGCAAATATTAGTATTTGGTGTCATTTCTGCAAGTACCAAGCAGTTCTGCAGGCCACAGAGGTGTTGGAGAACCTGAGGAGCTGTCACAAGGTAACACAGGATGCTTGTCCCCCAATATATGCCTGGTCCTGGTGCCCAAAAGATAGCTCGGCTGTACTTCTAGCTCTGGTAGAATCATAGAATCATAGAATCATAGAATGGTAAGGTTGGAAGGGACCTCAAGGATCATCTAGTTCCAACCCCCTGCCATAGGCAGGGANAGGTCCCCTTGAAGCCTTCTCTTCTCCAGGCTGAAGAGCCCCAACTCCCTCAGCCTGTCCTCATAGGAGAGCTGCTCCAGCCCTCTGGTATGTGTTGGAGACCAAGGCACAGCAGAGTGAAAAAAAAGAGATGTAACATGCAACAGAGGGTTCAGCAAATTTGACTGTTTGGAGTTGTTACTCGTGAGTGAACTTACAAAATGTGGGTTGGAGGAGTGGATGGTGAGGCAGATTGAGAACTGGCAGAATGACAGAGCACAGTGATGTGATCACCAGTGCAAGGTCTGATTGGAGGACTGTGGCCAGTAGTGTTCACTTGGTGTTAGGACTGGGTCCAGGCCTACTCAACATCTTTGTCAGCTCCCTGGATGAACAAACAGTGTATTCTCAACAAGTTTGCTGATGTAACAGAACTGGAAGGAGTGGTTGACACACCAGAAAGCAGTGCTACCATTCAGTGAGACCTGGACAGGCTGCAGAGTTGGGGACAGGGCACAGGGAAACCCCATAAAGTTCACAGTTCAACAAGGTCATGTGTAGAGGCCTGCACGTAGAGAGGGATAACCCCGTGCACCAGTAGAGATACAGGTCGACCTGCTGGAAAGCAGGACCTGGGAGTGCTGGTGGACAAAAAGTTCACCATGAGTCAGCAAGGTTCCCTTTTGGTTAAGAAGCCAAATGATGTTCTGGGGTGCATTAAGAAGAATATGTCCGGCAAGTTGTGGGATGTTTCGCTCCCCCTCTACTTTGCCCTTTTGGGTCCACACTTTGAGTGTTTGTCATTGGTTGGGAACTACAGCGTTGAAAAAAAATCTTCTAGGGACTGGAGGAATCCAGGAGTGGACACAGGAAAAGTGTAAAATTGTTATTCAATCCCGTAATTTTGCTATCTCTTTATAAGCAGGCAATACAGATAGCACTTTCATAGAATCATAGAATCATAGAATGGTAAGTTTGGAAGGGACCTCAAAGGTCACCTAGTTCCAACCTGCTGCCACAGGCAGGGACACCACACACTAGTACAAGTCACTCAAGGCCTCATCCAGCCTGGTCTTGAACACCTCCAGGGAGGGAGCAGCCACAACTTCCTTGGGCAGAGTTCCAGTGCCTCACCACCCTCACTAGAAAGAATTTCCTTCTAACATCTAGTCTAAATCTACCCTCTGCCAGTTTAAACCCATTACCCCTTGTCCTGTCATTGCAAGACCTTGTAAATAGTCCCTCCCCAGCCTTCCTGTAGGCCTCCTTCAGATACTGGAAGGCTACTATAAGGCCTTCTTGAAGCCTTCTCTTCTCCAGGCTGAAGAACCCCAACTCTCTCAGTCTGTCCTCATAGGAGAGCTGCTCCAACCCTCTGATCATCCTTGTGGCCCTCCTCTGGACCCGCTCCAACACTTCCATGTCCTTCCTGTGCTGAGGGCTCCAGAACTGCACACAGTACTCCAGGTGGGGT
>VWZE01005840.1:82166-105903 GCA_013396675.1 Eubucco bourcierii
AGTTTCTTCAAAGATCTGACTGCCTCTGTAGTTAGTTGAACAGAATTTCTGTAGTTGTTTACTGGAACTCTGTTTGGTGATGGCTGGTAATAAAATAAACAGCACAAAACCTCCTAATTGAATGAAAAATTACTTTTTTTGGCTGTTACAATGAATCCATTTGCCACAATTATTTCTGGAGTGGTATAAATATTGGGGACCTATTTCTGCTAACATTTGCTTCTTTAAGACTGCAGTTCATAAGCCCTTAATTTATAAGATAATTACATCTTTATCCTGAAGGAAAGCCTTTTTACACTATAGAGATTTTGTTATGGTATAGTTCTAGTTGAAAGCACCTTATCTATAAATGAATTTTAATTTTATTATTCCAGTTATATTGCTGTCCTCAATTTGTTCTGGTCTTTAAATAACTACTGTCAGAAACTATAAATAGATCTATCCATATATGTGTGTGTGTGTACATGCGCAGACATATATACACAGATATAAATATATGCAAGGGTGTAGAAAAACAGAGATAACCATTGTGAATAAAGGAATCTTATTATTCTTTTATGTTGAATTCCTTTATGGTTTTCAAGCAAGCTAACCCTTAAACTGAATGGCAACTGTCAAGTACAGAAAAAAGTGTTTGATGATGTCATACGCAATATCCACACTTGCAGCATAAGAAATCTTCAGTTATTCTTACTGTGAAGTAGGAGTTGGAAAGGAGGGATTTTTTTTAAATTTTTTTTTTTAATCCTTATATGTTTTCTTTTCAATAAGAAAACAACATACCTATCCACAAAATGTTTTAGCAATAATACAATGTTTCTCCAGGCCAGCTACACAAACTGACTACCCTAAGAGATGAAAGCTTTGGTCCTTTAACTCATGTTTCTTATCTGCTTACATGTCATTGCCTCAGAGATGAATTACAGAATCTACTGTAGTTGTCCTGGTGTAATCCCTCTGTGAGAATGCTTTTATTCAGTAAAAATGTATTGTTGTGTGAGTTGTGTTTTGAACTAGGGCAGAATTGTCCTGGAATGACTGTGAAAATAAGTGTCCCCATACAGGCAGGACTTCCTCGAAACAAATCAACATTGGCATTCATGCTTTCACCAGTGACAAGGTCCTTTGAGCAGGCCATTGCCATTCTGCCAGTTTTTGATTTAGCCAGACTATGTCAAAGTGTTTTGAGGATGTTTAAAGCTCACTTCAACCCTAGACTATGCTAATGGCCTGATACATGCTCAAAAATGAATTCACATGAACTGAATTCAGCTTTTAAAAAGCAATGAATGTAAGAACTTTTGAAGTCAGAAAATAAGAAGATCTCTGAGAATAGCTTTTCTTTTGGCCTCCTTTGATTGATGTGTATATGTGTGTGAAGGACTGATAAAAAGAAGCCAAGGACAGACTGAACTCAGACACGAAATTATCAGTGTGTGCCTACTAGAGCAGCCCAGTCCCCTCATCCATCCCCCTGCCCTTGTAATGGCTGCTGGCAACTGTTTTATTGTCATTGTGGTGCTTAATCTCACCAGAAGTGAAATGCCCGCTAATTGGACAGAACCATCATCATTATCCTGCCCTGAAGAAGTCTGAAATTTTAGACAGAGTTTCTAAAGAGTGATACTGGAAAAATTACCACAGCTTTTCAGCTTTAAGTAGCAACATTATTGTTTTCACCTGGTACTCCAAGCAGAACTTTCTGGTAACCTGGATATATAGTAATACATGTGTAGAAAAGAGCCAATGGTTGACATCTTTTTTGTCTCATGTCTTCAGTGAACACTAGAAATGCCTACCTTGCATCAGATCATACCTATGACTCCATTCTGTGAAAGCAGTCCGTACAGACCAGTTCTTTGTTGTTGATGAATGGCATAGGAGAGAGACAAACTTTTTATCTTCTCTCATAGAGTTTCAACAAGGTCATTTGGTGTGGTGGCCTTCCTTGCATCTGAAGGTGCTTGGACTTTGTTTCTCTTCTTCTTCACCTTTGTATGGAAATGACTGTCTATTCAGATAGTTTACAGCAGTAAACAAATTTAAAAGCAACACACACAAAATACTTATACTGGTGATCTTGCTAACAGGCAGGAAGCCTACACTGAGGACATTAAATGATTGGTTCCTTTTTTAAAAAAATATATATTTAAAAAAACCATCCCTAGTTGGTCCTCTATCTGCAGCTGAAATTTCTGTTCCTGAAATTTTCTTAAACAAAGCATGAGACCTTCATGAGGACTACAGTTATCATCTACCCATACCTTAGGTAGCTTGCCGCAGACCTCCCTTCCCTGTGCATCTGCATCTGTGCTCTCAACATCCCCTTGACTTACCATGGGAGCATCCAGCTGAGATCTAGCCTTTCTTCAGCAAATGCAAATCATACTACCTATCTCAGTCATCCCCCACCCATTTCTGCAATCACCACACTGTTTAATGTGTTTGAGCTGTTGATGTGCTGAGCATGTGCCTTGAGGAAGAGCACTGAGTAAAATATTCGGGGGAGTTGAATATCTGATAAGTGAACCAGCTACAGCAGACAAACAGAAGGGGAAAAGTATTTTGGCTACTGTTATTCCAGGTGTTGTTTAACATAATAGTGGCCATCACTTATTTTTATTTACTTAATTTATTTACTGTTTGTTTATTCATCTACCCACATGCACTTCCAGGCCAGTGGCTTTGTAGCAAACTTCTGCCATGCCAGGAAGTACAGGGAAGAGGTTCCTTGGCAACAAGTACACCTATCCCTTGGATGAGCAGAAGGTCTTGGCGATGCCAGAAACCTGAGTGGCTCAGAAACAAGACCTAAGGACTAGTGATTTTGTGCTTGAGGGTCCACTGTAGTAAGGATTTTACACATAAAGAAAGCTCAAGTGGCATGGTGGCCTGTATTCGAGTGGCTAAGAAACTTTGGAAGAGGTTAAGCCATCGGTATCTGATGCCTAGTCACAAAAGACTGTCAGGTACAGTGGGCAGGTCTTAGCATGCTAGAAAAATAAGGCACTTAATGTGTTTTAATACTCTGTGTGATGAATACACATAAACTGAGTGACGAAAAATGTTTGAAACTCTTGGTCTAAGTGTGTGCTTCCTAAGGAAAAATAAAAATTAAGACCGGTTCCTAAAACTATTTCTAAGAAATATTTTGTTAATTTCTTGAACAACAACAAACTTGAAGCTCTGCAGGATAATATTTAATCTGCTTTGCAAACATGGTATTTGATCTTGGGCTGGCTAAACTCCATCAGCTAACATTCTTTTTGTTGTTGAATTACACTTATGTTAGCAATCACATTGTGATTAAGTCAAATCTACAATCCAGCTCAAGTTTTTCAGCATGACTTAATTCCCTAATCCGGGCAATGCTTGAGTCATTGAGTGTATCGTGTAGACATGCCCCTTAGGCTAGAAAAATGAGTCTTAGATGACTGGAATGGCAACAAAAACTTTTACTGATGTGCAAAACCAGATCCTAACAGAAAACTGCAAACGGCTGCTTGTTCTGTTCCATGGCCACTCTTGCCTTACAAGGGCACATCTGTCTTCCCAGCACAGCAGAGTAAAATCTCTTGTGTTTTTCTGAGAACCCACCTCTTTTCCATTTGGCAAGTGGACTCTCTCACAGTGAAATCCCACATGGGAAAACCGCATGTATGGGCAGAGAGTCAGCCTGTTTGATTCACCTGCTGGAAAATAAGCACTATACATTTTGAAGAGCTCCTTATTTCTAGATGGGCTGTTCGTGTTTCCTATGACTGTTCTCTGTGTTTGTGCATTTATTCATGTGTGGTTAAGGGCATCTAACATTAACATGACAGCTTACGCAGTTTTTTCCTGTTGTTTGGAAGGCAAGGGAAGACTTGCTGGCAAAGGCACAAGTCTTTCTATAATCTCAGTACATGCCCCAGTAACCTCCTTGCTAATGCTGGCAATTGCGCTGCATGCCAGCAGGTCAGACCCAGACTCAGTGAGTAACCTGCATTAGCTGGGTCAGGACCAGCTGGGTGGCCTGGAAAGCTGACTGAAAATATGGCAAGCAAGTGACACAGTGTTGAGAAGTGGCCATGGCAACAGGGTATAAAGTAAAATCCAGGAATCCCAGAAACATTTCAGTGGTGGTCATTCTTGCACTTGTGTTTCTCAATTGTATCAGTCCAGGCAGGTGCTTGGGAGTACACACAGACAGATCAGGCTCTGCTCCTCGGAGAAGCCCTCCATCTTTTAGCTGATAGAATAGAATAGAATAGAATAGAATAGAATAGAATAGAATAGAATAGAATAGAATAGAATAGAATAGAACAGAATAGAATAGTATAGAATGGTATAGGTTGGAAGGGACCTCAGAGATCATCTAATTCCAACCCCCTGCCATAAACAGGGACACCTCCCACTAGAACAGGTCACTTAAGGCCTCAACCAACCTGGCTTTGAACACCTCCAGGGAGGGAGCAGCCACAACTTCCCTGGGCAATGTGTTCCAGTGTCTCACCACCCTCACCATAAAGAACTTCTTCCTAAAACCTACTTTAAATCTCTCCTCTTGCAGTTTAAACTCATTACCCCTCATCCTGTCATTACAAGAGCCTTGTAAATCATCCCTTCCCAGCCCTCCTGTAGGTCCTCTTCAGATACTGGAAGGCCACTACAAGGTCTCCTCAAAACCTTCTATTCTCCAGGTCAAAGAGCCCCAGTTCTTGTAGCCTGTCCTCACAGGAGAGCTGTTTCAGCCCTCTGATCATCTTCATGGCCCTCCTCTGGACTTAGTCCAATAGTTTGATGTCCTTTCTGTGTTGAGGGCTCCAGAACTGTACACAGTATTCCAGGTATTCAAGGTAGGGTTTCATAAGAGCAGAGTAAGGGCAAAGCTGCAGTTCCCGTGCTGAGGCTTTCAAGTAGCTGCTGAACAGCAAAGCTGGGCCTGATGATGCCATCAGAGTTCCAGATCTTCCTGGAAAACTTAGCTTTTTTGTACCATGGGGGCTTTCTGAAATGCAAAGAGCAAGTCTGAAATGGAGCCAGTTATACTAGCATCCTAATGGGAGTGTTTGAAGCTAGCATCTGACTCTCACACTGCCAGGTGAAGGAATAGGTGTATTGCACTCTTTTAGTAGGGCATAAGATGGTTTTATGCAGATTTGAAAATACGAAGAGCCAACCTCCTGTATCCTTTCCAGGATAGAAATACTGAATACATGTAGGAGGAATATAATAATAAATAATTCCAGTTCTAAATTGCTATTGTCTGTTGGTTCTCAGGCCTCAAAACCTCAAAGATTTCTGGTAAAATTTACATTTGGCAAAGATTTTGATTAAAATGCCTTTGATGTAGCCCTACTGATTTCAGTAGAATTACACCAGGCATTGTTATTGACCATTTTGTACAGCACAGAGAAGCATCATTACCCTCAGTAGTCCACATTCAGTAGTCTTTCTCAAGAGCAGATACATTTTACTGATTTTTATTGTTTCTGGGTCAACTTTTGACCTTTCTTTCTCCTCAGGATTGTCAGCGTCCTTGAAAATAACAGAGTAGCCAGAGGAAGAGAGAATACTGGTTTACCACTTTTAAATACAAAACAAAACTCCTTGAAGAAACTACCTCAGAAGGTAGCATCACAGCAAGAACTGGTTTTAATATTGTCATGAAGAGTCAAATGTCCAGGGCTGAAAAGATGTGTCTAGGCCTCAGGTATAGATAGTGCCACACTTCATGTGAGACTGCAATTTTATTCTTCCTTATTAGCTATGTTTATGGAACTAAGTCTGAAATCAGCAAGACTGAAGGGTACAATTTTACTTTTCTCCAACAGGGAGTCCAGGGGTGACATGCAACAAGCATAATGATGTATGAAAATTTTGTTAAAATAAAATGTCCCTTGCAATGACAGGACAAAGGGCAATGGGTTTAAACTGGCAGAGGGAAGATTTAGACTAGACGTCAGGAGGAAGTTCTTTACAGTGAGGATGATGAGGCACTGGAACAGGTTGCCCAGGGAGGTTGTGGCTGCTCCCTCCCTGGAGGGGTTCAAGGCCCGGGTGGACAAGAACTGGAGNTGTTCAAGGCCAGGTTGGACAAGACCTGGAGTAACCTGTCCTAGTGGGAGGTGTCCCTGCCTATGGCAGGGAGTTGGAACTAGATGATCCTTGAGGTCCCTTCCAACCTTACCATTCTATGATTCTATGATCTATGATGCACATTTGATGCCACATTAAAGCAAAAAGCAGCACTGAAAGTAAAGAGCTTCTTTTCAATACAGCATTAATTCTTCTATGTGGATTTGAGAGACTGTACGTTGTTTACTTTACTAGGAAAGTAAGCATCTTAAATCCCCAAGCTTTACTGTCCCGAAGAACGACACTGAAATAAACAGCATGTAAAAGAGTTGTGCACCACATTTATGGTCATGACTGTCTATTGCGTTCAGACATTTGGCATGATTTCTTCCTGGCCTGTCCAACATCTGTTTGCTTGTTTCTGTCCTCATCACTATCCGTTCACAGAATCATGACCTGGTTTGGGTTTAGGTTTGGGGGTTTTGTTGTTGTGGTTGGTCTTTTGTTGTTTTGGGTGTTTTGGTTTGGTTGGTTTGCTTGGTTCTGTTTTGGTTTGGGGTTTTTTGGTTGCATTTTTGTTTGTTTGTTTATTGTTTGGTTGGGATTCTTTTTGTTTGTTTGTTTTTTGCATGGCTCAGCAGTCATTCTGATTTCCAATACTTGAATGAAATAGGCGTGCATCTGCCAGTCATCTCTACAATCTTACTTGTGTGCAGAGAAACCAAATTGCCTGAGAACAGTAGTGACCTAGAGTGTCATAAGCCCAGTGCCCTTTCCACTTCAGTAACAGAGAGCCTTTTTAATGGCATGGTCTAATTTCTGATGAAGGATTTAGCCCTGAAGAAATTGTACTCTTACAGTAAATGAAGGAACACTTACACCAAACCCTACATACCACAGCTAATTTCACACCAGTGAAGTGGTGCCTTCTGTAAGTACAGCACATTCCACTATTGGAATGAGCTGTGCAAGTACCTGTATTTATACAACTATATCTGGCCAGTCTTGGATAGATCTCTCTATTATGTTGACAGTGTCTAATCATAGAGCAAAACTTTGGTGCATAAAGAAGCTTCAAGATGCAGCAGAGCTGCAATTCNTTCTCCTTTTTGAATATTTGAGCAACATCTCCTATTCTTCCTGGGATAAGTTTTTTTTCAAGAGGCATCTCTAACCCAGATTTCATAAGTTTGAATGACAGGTGGCAGTGAACTGACTTTTTTTCCCCCTTTTCCCCCCCTTTTTTCTTTTTCCCTAGCCACGTTTGGCTCTGTTTTGCATCTGGCTTGAATCTTGCTGCCTCACTGGACTGTCTCTTACCCACGAGCTGTGCCCAGCCACACAGAGCAGCCCTACTACCACCTCCCTATTACACTCTGCCTACCCTTGGTCTCATAATGTGTACCAAAGCATTCACTCTAAGTTCCTGAAGAAAATGCTTTAGGAAAAGTTTGCTCAAACAAGGAGAGAGATTCTTCCTTCCCCACCCACTACTTCAGCACTACACTAGTTGTCTGTCAGGGGGAGAAAATGTTTCCTGAGTAGCAAAATGGCTGCATGTGGTCCCTTGATGTCTGCCTGCCTGATTGCCTGTTACAAATTCAGTGGGTGTGTAAATATATGTAACCTCGATGCCTTGGCAAATAGACCCTCTGAATTTTAAGAAATGCTTCTTATAAATGTTTCCATTTCTCAGAGTCTTCTTGGATTCCTCAGTGTAGTATTTAATGAATGCCTTAATTTTCATCTTAAAAAAGACAACCAGAAACATCAAAGCTACTAGCTTTCCTGTTTTAGATAAAATATGCTGACATTTCACCCAAGAGGGAGGATTTTTAGTANCCAGTTTCAAATTCTTGCTGTTAATAGGTCAAAAAGAAAAGGAGGCTTCTGGGAGAAAGAAATCATGTGATTTTGTAGCTTAAGTATGTACATAAACAAAGAGTAAAATAAAACCTGCACAAATTTCTTTCTTTTTAGTGTACAGACATTGTATTGAAGGGACTGAGCACCACCATGGAGATTCTGTAGAAGTACCCTGAGGAAAGCCTGGCTTTTTTATCTTCTCTTGTAGCAAATGAGGTGTGACTATTAACTGAATGTCTTCAGTGCTGTCCAAGCAGCACTTTGCCACAGGCTTTGTCAGGACTGCTGGAGCATTATCTAGAAGAGGTTTAAAACAGAGAAGGCTACCTTCACCTTTGAAGTTTGGTCTCTAGAAACTTGGGAGTTGTTTTCCAACTGAGTATCATTCAGGTTACTCGCACTGGATGTAGCCCAGCAGGCATCCACTGACTTACTCTACTGAGATCTCTTAAATGCCAAAGCATAGGATGTTGGATGCTTAGCACCTCAGAATCTGTAAGTTCATCTTTGACTGTCTCACTTTGTTTCTTGATCTGTGTGATGACATGAGAGTCCTCTGCTGAGAGGACATTTCAATAGCACATTGAGTCTGAATGAGCTAGTGAATCTTAGGAGCAATAATCAGATAGACTAAACAGGAAAGCAAAGGTCTCACAGAGAAATCTCATTACCAGACCGTAAGATGGGACAAGAAGGCCTAGTAGATAGTTGTGACAGCAGTAAACTGCAGAAACTGTGGCTAATGTTAGCCACCCCTAACATTTTGTAAGCTAACACCTTGGAGACCATGAGCAAAGCTGAGTTCAGCCGTATAAAGTACAGGTCCATCATCAATGACTGTTGAACATGACTTCACGGTATAAGAGCATGAAACATTTTCTGTCATGCAAAAGCTCTAGTTCACATGGAAATCACTTCAAGCCTGTCTAGAAGGCCTCTGGAATACAGCATTAAAGTCAGTGAAAGATGGAGTAATTTATAAAGTCCAACTAGCTTGTGTATTTTATGTTGCTCTCAATCTGCTGTCTTAGCAAAATCTAATTGCCTGTTGTTGGATTGGCCTTGCAGTGAAAAGAATAATTTGTGCATAGATACTATGTCTATATATACACTTAAAAAACTAGTAAGTAAGCCTTGTCTGTCACTTCAAAAATCTCTCTGTTTTGGGATGGGTTTGAAGCCTTCTGTTGATGGTAAATGTGTTCCCTTTATACCTAGTTTGCACAAATCAAGTTCCATTCCAGTGGCAACCATGGCATTGAAAAGACTGCTACTGCATGTTTGGGCATCCTCTGAAATCCAGTTTCTTTGAACTGATAATTTCTTTTTTCACTTCTCTTTGCTTAAATGGATACATGCTGTCACTGCTGGTTCATTGCACTCTCGTGGCCGATGACCACAAATTAAAACCCAAGGCTTCTCTTTTCTGTTCAATCCAAGAGGCTAGCTTGGAAAAAAACTCAGCAGCTCAATTTCCTTCTTGTGAAGGGGCTAAATCTTCTGTGGCTTTGGGCTCTTGTTCTTCCATTGGATGGGTGTTTCTTCTGTCTGCCAACTGATCCACCACATCCCTCTGGCAAGATTTGGGCCAAGGAAGACAGACAGGCTAACCTAAGGGATTGCTTGCTGCCAGTGCATCTCTGCTGGTGAACTCTACTGAGTGAGCTGCAGCTGAAATACAGTGGCCAGGGGAAAGGTTGTAGCCCTTTTTTGGGGGGTAGGAGGCATAACAGAACTCCCAGGAATAATTCTATAGGGTGTAGGCTGTTGCTGCTTCCTGTAACAGTGTTGCTGTGCCCTGAAATAGCCATGGTTTCTGCAAGGCTTCAGTTCATTTGTTTTAATTTGTGTCTGGCTAAGAGGTGGTGTGTATGCTTGTGTGAATGTATAGCTGTCTATATGTCTGTCTGTGAATGTATGGAGACACGTTTGTGGTATAAATCAAAAAACAACATCTTTGATTAATTTAACAGCAGGCTAATTTTATCTTTCATGAAACACTTTACATTTAGAGCACACTGTTCTTTTGTTTTTGAAGGTTTAATAAGATTTTAGTTCTTCCAGCCTATGCCTTATCGTTCTCTAGAGATGCACACTTTTGTTCAAAGATTTAATTTCTCGCAGGACTGGCAGTTTTGCATGGTTCGAACTCTTGTTTTTATTAGGAACTAAAAATGAGTTCACGTTAAGGCATCGATAGTAAATGAACTGTATACTGTAAAACTGACACTTCTCAAAATGAAAGACCTGACATCTGGATAAACCACTGATGAATTGCCTGAAATCAACTGTCTAAGGCAATAATTAGAAATTCAACGGGGACAATCAAATATTCAGAAGCAGAGGCAGCTCCTTCTCGGTCTTCACATAATTTTTGTTTAGTCTGCTCCTAAGGCTGGGGGTTTTTTACCTTACAGTCAAAAGCTCTTCGGGAAAAATGGCTGCTACAGGGAATTCCTGCTGGCTCTGCAGAAGAGGAAGAAGCCAGAAGGAGACAGTCAGAAGAGGATGAACTGAAGGTGAAAAAGCTGGAAGAAAACATACACAGGTAGGGACAGTTTCCCTTCTCTTTGCGTAAGAGTAGTCACTCCTGGTAAGGCTGGAGACCTTCCCCACACAGGGCCCCAACTCTGACAGCAGCTGATAGCAGATTCTCTCAAGGAAGAGTATGAAGTGCATATTCAGCCCAACATACCCAGAATTTGGCTCTCAGACATCGATGGTTTGCAAGGTAGAGCCATGCTGGTATCTTTGTGTTTAGTGGATTTTGATGGA
This sequence comes from Eubucco bourcierii, assembly GCA_013396675.1. NCBI lineage: Eukaryota > Metazoa > Chordata > Aves > Piciformes > Ramphastidae > Eubucco > Eubucco bourcierii. Next base: position 92,868 of record VWZE01005840.1, read on the forward strand.
TTTTTGTCGCAAGGCAGCTGAAGTGCGCTGACTTTCTGCTTCAGATGAATGTGTATGACTTGATCGGCACTTGAGAGATTCTCCATTACTTTACACCTCCTACAGCCAAAGGGAATTCAGAGAAGAGCACTCCTATTTCACTGGTGTAAATTACTTTTCCAAATGCAACAGCAGATCAAATATCTGCTGCTTTCAGGAGCAAAGTTTGGGCATTAGAATTATTTCGTTTTATCAGTTTCCCATCACACTGCATCCGTGAATTGACATTTGTCCCAGTGTTTGTATTTTCCTTTGTTTTGCTACTAAAAAAACAGGCTCTGAAAGAAAATGATGTTATCCTCCACAGGATAAATTCCAGAACTGTTTTTTCTGCCATTTCGGCTACATAAATCTAGAGTTTTGTCAGTGCTGGTAAGATTTAGCACCACAGTTTTTTACAAAGGTGTCAACTGAGACACACAAGTGACATTTAAAAACCCCAAACAAATAGGACCAAGGGTTGAGTCTTTGCATCTGGTGAATTCAGTTTGCCTTATGCCAGGTTTCTTGTGAAATTTATTGGAGAAATCACTGAAAATGATTCTTTAAGGATATATACAAGCAGACTTACTCTAAGCTTGGATGACACTAAATGACTTCTGTGTGGNCTTTTTAATTAAAGCTGATCTGAGAATGTATATTGTATGCTACACCTGTGGTAACGTAGAACAAAACAAAAAAACAAGACCTTTTTATTTCCGATTTCCTATGTTACCTGGTAGTTTCCTCAATAAGTTAATATAGTAAAAGGAAAGAATATATGGATTGAACTTCAGAAATATGTTCTGTAATACCAGTGCTGAATGCTGTGAGGTGCTAGGTTCTCTGACACCACCCAGCAAAACACATCAACTTGTGCTTAATTACAGCTACACGATTACCACCACTGAAAGCAAAGAAGTTTACTTGCTTAATTAGTCCAAAATATAGGATAAAAATGTTAAAAACATTTGCCTCTGTGGTTTGCGTTTTTTCTTTCTTAACTACAGCCATGCAACAAAATCTTTGAATATTTGGAAGTAATGGGGCTCTGTTCTGCTGTAACCACCTATCTGTCAAATCTGGTCAGCTACTTTCTCCTATTTTTGACAGCTTCACTAGTGTACTTAACTCCCTTGTTACCTTCTAAGAGAACTCTAAAGACAGTAAAAAAAAAAATTTAATTTGAATGAGAAAATATTCCACCTGATCTATAGAGATAAAACCATAAAGGTTGAGATCATTACAGTTTACATGCATGATAATATGACACATCCAGACCCCATCTGGATGTGTCATATTGTCTGAGGAGTTAGCTATAGGGCTGTAGAAGGAGCAGGAAGATGTTAAGTAAATTATGTGGAGGAGTGAAGTAGAATGGGCTCATCCCAAAAGGACTTTGTTGTTGCCTGTGCACCACATTTCCCCTCTACATTCCCAGGAGAGCTTCAGACAGTAGGATTACAGGGACACCATTCACCTGTTCATGTGTACTTGTTGGTTCATTGGAAGTGCTCTATGGACTATCCAGTAGCGCTACTATGAAAGAGCCCAAAGCTGCTCAATAAGGTTGACAGAGGACAGACTAAGGTGGTTCACCAGTGAGGTAGAAAACTACTGAAGGACCAGACACAGAATTGATGCCAGGGGACTACGTGTGGCCACTGTGCCATAGGTCTTGCAAGTTCATTAGATTGACACTACATTGTGTGTGGCAGCCCATAACAGCTGAAATGTTAAAACATCTAGGGCAGTACTGTGACATACATGTTGGGTTTCTCCTTACTGGAAAACAGGCAACATCTTTTGCATATGCTCTAGGAACAAAGTGAAGCTTACTCATGAAGGCCAGTGCCCAACCACTGTTAGCAGCCAGCATCCATGCCCCCACTGGCATGTGGCTCCCTCTCTGTTGCAGCAGAGAATCACATTGTTGTTGCAGAGACCACTATTTCTTCTCCTCATGCTAAAGCACTCAGAAAGGCCCCTTTCTCACACCTCTCTGTTTACTAAAAGAACATCCATCTTTGTTAGTAGGTCTGACAAGCTGAGTGAACTGGGACACTTTGAACAGAAAACTAAAGGAGATAGTGTTTAAGACCACACTAATATTCATAAATGAGGGTGTGTACTCACATATGCTGTCCAGAAGAGGCAAGTGTCTACCTTACAGGAACAGCAGGGCTAGGTATGACTTTTTAGGTGGTGTTGAAGGCCTTGCAGATTACACAAATGCTTCAGCTGAGTATTGCTTTTTCTAGTCCGTTTTTCAGTGACCTTCCTACAAAACTCATGTTTTGCAAGATATATACATGCTTGTAGTGTTTATTCTTAATCTAACATAACCAGTTCTCCGTTCTATGGAGAGGATTTCATTACATCTGGGGCAGCCAAAATTCATGAGTGTATAGACTACTGTTTACTTGTTAGGCTTCCATGCTACCATGATACAAGAATCACATACTCCAGCTTTTAGCTTGCAAGGATGTGTACATCAGGGCAAACTTAGACATGAGTGAGTGTAATGGTTTAATGAGCTCCTTCATCTGCACAAGTATTTGGAAGAAGGATGCCTTTTATTAGTCAACATTTCTATATACTTCATGCCAAGCAATTGGAAAAAACATATCTGCATCACAAAACCAGAAATAAAGCAGAGCAAAGGATGCAAGACAAATAATTAAATACTATCATTTTGCTGATAATTACTAACAGGAGCACAAGCAAGTACAAGATACACCAAGAAGTGCAAGATTTAAGTCAAGATATAAGCATATTTTAACATCTTTGTCAGTGACATGGACAGAGGAATGGAGTGCACCCTCAGCAAGTTTGCAGATGACACCAAGCTGTGTGGCACAGTCGACTTGCTAGAGGCCAGGGATGCCATCCAGAGGGACCTGGACAGGCTGGAGAGGTGGGCCCAGGCCAACCTGATGAAATTCAATAAGGCCAAGTGTAAGGTCCTGCACCTGGGTAGGCACAATCCCAAGCACAAATACAGGCTGGGTGGTGAATGGCTGGAGAGTAGCCCTGAGGAAAAGGACCTTGGAGTCTGGGTTGATGAAAAGCTCAACATGAGCCTGCAGTGTGCACATGCAGCCCAGACAGCCAACCGAGTCCTAGGCTGCATCAAGAGAAGCGTGGCCAGCAGAGCAAGGGAGGTGATTCTGCCCCTTTACTCTGCTCTCGTCAGACCCCACCTGGAGTACTGTGTGCAGTTCTGGAACCCTCAGCACAGGAAGGACATGGAAGTGTTGGAGCGGGTCCAGAGGAGGGCCACAAAGATGATCAGAGGGCTGGAGCAGCTCTCCTATGAGGACAGGCTGAGGGAGTTGGGGCTCTTCAGCCTGGAGAAGAGAAGGCTTCGAGGGGACCTGATAGTAGCCTTCCAGTATCTGAAGGGGGCCTACAGGAAGGCTGGGGAAGGATTATTTACAAGGTCCTGCAATGACAGGACAAGGGGCAATGGGCTTAAACTGGCAGAGGGGAGATTTAGACTAGATGTTAGGAGGAAGTTCTTTACAGTAAGGGTGGTGAGGCACTGGAACAGGTTGCCCAGGGAGGTTGTGGATGCTCCCTCCCTGGATGTGTTCAAGGCCAGATTGGATGAGGCCTTGAGTAACCTGTACTAGTGGGAGGTGTCCCTGCCTATGGCAGGGGGTTGGAACTAGATGATCCTTGAGGTCCCTTCCAACCTTACCATTCTATGATTCTATGATTCATATGAGTGATGTAACACGGATTACAGACAGAACAGGCATTTGATAGATGGGATTACTTTAATATACTCACAGATTTTGAAACATATGAGCACTAGAAACAGTCTTAGTATTCAAGAATGTAAAGTGGAAATAGAAGAATAAGCAGACTTAAAGCAAGTTTGGTCCTGGACTCCTGGCATTCCTACACGCCTAACCTGAGCCTTCAGAATAAGATTTATGCTGCCTCAGGTAAAAATCCTGGTATTGTGTCCTGCTTTTTTTTTTTTTTTTTTTTTTTTGGTTTTTTTTGGTTGCTCGCTTGTTTTTGGTTTGTGTTTGTGTGTTTTGACAGAACTACCTCAACTAAATATTGCAGGCANCAACATTCATTGAGTCTTTAGTGGGATAGAAATCTGTCAGTAGCGGGAAGGATGGAAAGATGTTATCATACTATTAAAAGTTTGAAAAACAGCTGCAAGATTGCTGGTACGATTGTACCTGCCTTTGGGCAGAGCAAAACCAGTCATGGATTTAGGATATCTCAGCACAAACTGTCCTGTTAGACACAGAGAAGCTTTAAAGCTAGTCTGTTTTTTCATGTTCTAAAGATGTCAGTATGAGAGGAAAGCGGCAATTTCTATCACATTGTGACGCAGTGAGAAACTGATCTGTTTTATGCAGCTCACATAGATTTGAGGTAAATGATACCAAAGGAGTGAAAAATTAATTTAAAAAACAAAACCAAACAAAACAAACAAAACCCCCAACAAAACCCAAAGTATTTGTCTTTCTCAAACCACAGACCTGAAACATACTGTTTGGGTCAGCACTGATCAAGTCCTGCAATCACCTAACTCTACCAAGTCTGGTGCTAAACCATGTCCCTCGGCACCACATCTGTTCAGCTTTTAAGTACCTTCAAGGATGGGGATTGAACTACCTCCCTTGGGAGTCTGTTCCCATGTTTGAGAAGCCTTTCAGTGTAAAGTTTCTTCTAATAGCCAACTAAGACATCTCCTGGTGCAACCTGAGGCCATTTCCTCTTGTTCTGTCATTTGTTCCTCAGCAGAGACTACAAATTGGAATATAGAAGGTTTCACCTCAACATCAGAGTAGACTTCTTTACAGTGAGAGTTACAGAGCACTGGAACAGGCTGCCCAGAGAGGTTGTGGAGCATCCTTCTCTGGAGACTTTCAAACCCTGCCTGAATGCGTTCCTGAGCAAACTACCCTAGGAAATTCTGCCTTGGCTGGGGGGTTGGTCTTGATGATCTCTGGAGGTCCCTTCCAACCTCTAAAGTTCTGTGATTCTGTGATTGACCCCCACCTGGCTCCAGCCTACTTTCAGGGAGTTATGAAGAGCCAGAAAGATTCCAGTACTCTCAACTGTTCTTCAGATGGCCAATGAACTTCCACAGACATGTTTCTGATAATGTGTTGTAGGTGAAACAAGTGCTGGAATGTGTTGCATGCCTCCCATGGTTATTTTTACCACATGATGGTCTGGTTTTTTGCAGCAGTGAATGGAAAGTTGGCATTCAACTTTTAGATATTAACAGACAACATTCATAGAGCAGAGCAACTCACCCAAAGCCTGTTGTTCCTTAGAAGCATTTGAAAGTCTCCTAAACTTATTTTGTTTTGCTAGATTACATTGTAATATATGCTGGCAGTCTGTGTTTACTGCAAAGGGCAAAGAGTTTCCATTGCTCTGGAGTTTTCATGTAGCATGCCAACATGAAGCACTCTGTGACAACCTATCTCCCTACTTGATGATGGACACTAGTATAAGATATCAGGACTGGACTAGTTGTGTCCCTGGAGCAAAGAAACCGACATAGTAAATCCTCAGAATTGTGGTATGTCCCTTTGATAATCAACAGCACATCTGTTCGTGTTGCTAGAGGGAGTGCCCATCATCTGCAAGGACAGACAAACGTTTGCTCTAGCAGAGCAGCCTTTTTTGGACATGTGGACCAGGCAGGCAGCTTGAGGTAGTGGATGCAGAACTGCCAAACAGTATATACAAGAGACACTTGTGGCATGCTGGCAGCGTGACAGCTCTTGAGGGTAAAGCAATGCAAGACAGTTGCCAAGGTGTATGTACATCCCTTGATCTTTGCTCATGGCTACTTAGCTGTCAGTGCATCTGGCTCATATGCAAAAGTTGTGGAGCCCTTCATCCTCTTGCACACTGATGGAAGCTACAGATTTGTCACCTTTAGGAAAAGTTTTTCTATGGTAGTACATCATGGAGAGAGAGCTCCAATGTTAATTGTGACAGAGACAGATTTGTGCATTGGGTCATGAGCTCTTTCCTGGGACAAGCATGTCTTTGCTGTTTGTTGTCTTGCTCATGTAGGCGGGTGATAAATACATGCAAAAACCCACTCTCTCCCAGCATCTCCTGTCTCAGAGCAATGATGTTTTTCTGTACTCACAAAACCTTGGAAAGTGTTCTACAGGGATATTGAACTAGAAGATACCTGTTAGGGGGACTGCAGTGCAAGCACAGCTTCTAATCAAGAAAAGTACCAATGGATGATGGACCAAAAGAGATGCTAAATATAAGTTTACACAAGAGAGATGACCAGTGATGGAGGAAGAGGGATGGCACCACCTTTTTAAACAAAAGATACCTTGGTGGCTTGAGACTCTCTGTTGTTCTACCATGTTCAACCAAAGCCTTAGACTGAAGTCCTCATCTAGGTAGGAGAAGATTAAAAACCTCCTCCAAAGATGGTGGAATTGTCCTCTTCTTCCATTACTGCAATTCAAGTTTTGCAAATAAATGGCTAGGCGACAGTATTGTCAGAAAAACTGGGCTAGGCCCTGGGAGAAAACAAAATCACCATGCTGATTTGATATGCAGAAAATAAATTCTTCCTAATACACTATCATATAAATAGATGAAAAGTGCTTCATGTATCACTGATGTTAGATGGGGGCTACACTGAATTTCTTTCTTAATGTAGAGGGCAGCATATATAGCTCATGGTTCAGCTGAGCTTGTCATGTCTGCTGCACCTTTAGGATTTTCTCATAGTGTTCTTTCTTTAATTTCTTTCTGATACCAATGTTTATTTCCTGCATCTTCTTCCCAGGATAAAAACTTAGTATGTCTCAGACTGCGAACTCTGGCTACAATTCAGTCTCTCATGGGAGTGTCACTAACAATCTTTGCATGACAGAGGCAAAGAGAGCACTCAAGACAGGTGTGAGTCTGCTCCTTCAAGAGAACAATCATCCGATGTCAGAACCAGCTGCTCAGACTACCCCTAGTGCAAATAGTGCAAGCCAGGAACAGAGATGTCATAAACCTCTTCTTAGAAAGGCCCCATCCATTTCACATCAGTCCCAGCCTCCAGAGGTATGAATGGTTGCTGAGCCATATGCTGGTGCAGAGAACAATGTTTTTTCCAAGTGTATGGCCCATATAAGCAGGAATGTTTTGCAGCTTTCACATTGATGACAACTGGAGAAGATGATGAGGAATATTGTTCATTCATCATTTTTGGGTTTTACCTAGAATTCTAGATGCAACTGTAGACAAAAGCTCAGTCTGCCGCCTCATGCTGCCTGTATAACCAACTGCATTGAGTGAACTCTCCAAGACTGAAACTCTCCTCATAGCCAGTACCTCTCCAAGTACTCATGAGGAAAGAGCAAGCTTTGTGAAAAGGAGCTGCTCTTTGTCCCAAAGCTTAGCTAAGATTGATCAATATCTGATTTTATCTACTGAAGCTCCACAGACTTCAGTTTTGGCAACCCCTAAGGACTACAATTACCTAAACAACACGTCTTTCACCTCCCATAAAGCTTTTACTGGGATGCAACTCATATATGATGCATTTCTTAGGAAAACAGAGACCAAAGCAAAACCAGCCAAAAGCCTCAATGACAGGAAATTTCAGATTTCCAAAGGAGCCCACTCTGTGATGTGATTAAAGAACTCCCAAAGACCTGCAGAATGATCTCAGAAGAGCAAGGAGTTAAGAGTTGCTGGGTTTTTTGCATACAAGATAGTATATTCAAACGTAACACATTAAAAAATAAACAAACAAACAAAAAACCCACAAACAAACCATACACAAACTAAACCAAACCAAACAAAACCCAAACCTACATAAAATAATAACACAGATTACTACCTCATTTCTGAAACTTGACCCATACTTAAAAAGGCAAAGTGACATGCCAGGGTTTTAGCAGTGGCCTGAGTTCTAGATTTAGGACTAGCAGCCACAGGATCTTCCACAGTTCCTAGGCATTGCTATGTATTTTATGAAGTGGGCAAAAGGCTTAACTTCTCAATTAGAGCGCAGACTCCTTCCACTATACCTGTGTCTACTCTCCTCAAATACGTGCACCAGATATAAACCCTGCTAAAGACACTTATCTGCCTAAACTGGGAACAAGATATAGAAGAAATTCCAAAGTCCTGTCTCTGTGCCAAAGAATTTCCACCTCAAGTGCTTCTGACACTTTGTCCGTGTTTGTATGCTATAGATTAAGCGACATGCTGCTCAAGAAAGAAGGGACACATACTCAGCCCTTGACAGAAGCAAGTTTTCATGGGCACTTCTGTTTTAGGCAAGCTAACGCATTATAAAGTAGCATCAGTTTCTAAATGGATTAAAGATTTTATTACAGTAGATCACATTCTATAGCCCATTGTGAAAGGAGTGGGAAGGGAAATGCAGTTTCAGTCATTGCAGCCTTTCACTAAAATGGACATTCTGTGCAAGGCTGGGTTTCTGTTTCCATACCACGTGAGATCCATCAATAGATTATCAAGTGTAAAACTTCGGAGCTTCCTTGGCCTTAACATCTCAAAGCAAATAAATACAGATGAGTTTCCATGCACTGCTATTTGCAGGATGGAGAATTCTCTTCACAGCACATTTATATGTGTTGAATCCCCCTGTATGCAAAGCCATTTAAGATCTCCACACTTCTTCTAAGCCTGGTTGAACTGACAGGGAGTTTCCTGAAGCAGTAAATTGTGGTACAGAATGAAGAGTAGGATTTGTTGACTTCCTTACATCTGAATTAAATATTAATCACAGGCCAAATGATTGTGATTGTTACCTGGAGTACAACACAGAGGACTAGTCTCCATTTCTTTCCTTGTTGTGCTTGTCTTTTGTGGAGTTAGCTGGCTGATTGGCTTTCCACATTCACTGGCCCTGCCACACATGAGTCCTGGCGAAACAACTCCTTCCACACGGTTGGTCCTTATAGTTCCTGGTGGATAAATGAAGCAAAATTGTCAAAATAGTGTAACAAAAAGACATGTTTGTGTGGATGTGACTCACAGAATTTTGAAAGAGGTGACAAACTTGGGGCCTATTTAAAATATGAGTAGAAGGCACAGTCAGGCAACAGTCTGGGCTGATTTGATTTTGTTGGTGCTTTACAATTATTACTCTGTTCTCACCTTAAATCAGAGGACTTTCCTTCTCACTGTCAAATGTCTCCTTATGTGCTTTGTCTGGCGATGTCAGAACATGCAGTATAACCACACTTGCTCGTGTGCTCATTCTCACAGAGCCAAAGAAGGTGCTGCTGTTGTTCTGGTCCTCATTAGCTCCTTTTTCCCAAAGGCTTAGTTTTATCTTGTATAGCGGCAGGATAAGCCACCTCCCTTTAGAGCATCATCTCCTTTAGTCCCATATGCCATCAGTGAGGAAAGAGCATCAGCTCTGCAGTCCATGTAAGTCTCTCTCTCTCTCCCTCCCTCTATCTCTAGGCCTCTCGTACAGATGCCTCTGTTAAGTGCCTCAAGTGCAATGGTTGGGATTTAAGCCTTAAATGTTACTTCCTGCACAGGCGTTCTCCACTGGGCCTCTGGGCACTGCTGTGATGCAAACCGTCATTAAAAGCCATCAATTATGTAGCCGGTGCATCATGTATTTGCTACCCCAGGCCCTGCTCTGTCACACTTGGTAACAGTCAGCGCTTAACACGTACCTCTGCAGAGCTGGGCTAGGCTCTGAGTAGGTAGAGGTACAGTTAGAGGAGGAGTGAGGTGCAGTGTCTGGAGCCACCCAGTGGGCATTGTAAGTCTTAGCCTCTTTCTTAAGAAATAATGCAGTCTTGAAAAGCGCGTCGGCTTTCCCGCAGAGTCTTTTAGACTGCTGCAGTATGTGAATTCTAAGGCAAAAAATATTGCATATCCCAGCTGGTGGTCCACTGAAGGCAAAGAAAGGCAGGCTATGCAGTCAGGAATCCGGATTGATAAGAAAGGGGCAGCTGTAACACATTTTATTGTGAAGTTTCTGTTGAAGAAAAAAGAAAAATCCCAATGAAGTACATTTAAGTGCTCAGTCTGCTGGCACAGTTATCATAGTCTTTCTTTAGAAGAGTGAATGAACAGTGATGGGGAATGTTAGTATGATGGAAAAATGCTCGTGGGCATCCAGGAATACAACACATTAATTGTATGGTCAAATCAACAATGAAGGACACGCAGAGAACTCAAATCAGCATGTTACAAAATGTAAAACATGGTCATAGACATACATTGAGACACACAAATATAGGCTTTGTAGGATTAAGTGATACGTGACTCTCTAGTGTGAGACACTGAAGAATCAGGTCCCAGGAAAATTGCTATAAGAACTCAAAGTAGTGAACTGACTTGGTATGGCAGATACATACAGGGACAGCAAAACAGGTGGGGGAGAGAGAGAGTAGTAAAGTCAAAACAGTGGGAGAAATTAAGCAATGAATACACATTGGTTAAAACCATTTGCTGGCGTGGCATCTGCTGTCATCTGTTATTGAAGCCACAGGTGACAAAGAACTCAGCAGGGATGTCAACAGTGCTGCCAAGCAATAGGAAAAAAAAAAAAAAAATCAAAGATACTTAACAGAACCTCGAGTTGAAGGCCAGATAAGCAGATCTTTACCACACATGCCTATGTAACTGACATCCAAAGCTGCAATTAGGAGTACTGCTGCAAAGTTTGGTCACTAAGGTCAAGCAACTGGAGTGGTTTGTGGCCTTAAAAGGTTGTTAACGACTTGCAAAGAATATTTGGAGGAGGGGGTAAATTCCAATTTACAAGACATTTGAGTCAGAGTTTGGCAGTGCCTGTGCTTGTCTTTAGAAGCCCTTCAGCTGATGAAGGCTGCTTGGTACTTGGTAGTTGTAGCTAGATGGTACTTGGTAGTTGTAGCTAGCTTGATACAACCTGGGTGTCAGTGACATGAGGCTGCTGAGGCTTGAACAGGGTTCTGCTCTCTCTTCTTAGTGGCTGTAAGTCTGCATCAGGACAAATTCGCCCCAATATGATCCCGGCATCCTAAAAAGAAAAATAAGTTCAGAAACAAAGCACCTGCTGAGGAAAACATACTCTGAAAAAAAGGTGAAGATGATTCTCAATACATGGATCAATGGTGAGGTAGAAATTGCAAAAAGATGTGATAACATGTAGAGTGTAAGTCTAGAAGACCTGGTAGAACAATACCATGCTGTTTCACACCCAGGAAACTGCATTTAGTCTCTCCTGTGAAAAACCGTTAGAATTATGTCTACTCTGAACTAGAACGTTTTCACCAATTCAGCTGTGCAAGTGAAGCTTCCCTTTGTAGATTCACTTTTTACCATCAAAAAGTCACTTAAATGGAATGAGCCCTACAGGCAGAGAGATTACTGTAATCCTGCATAGCCACCTCTCTACTGGAAAACATACTGAAATAAAAAATGTTTAAAAATAATCTACCCTGCAGGTGAAAACAGTACATCTGCAGGATGGTCGGAAGTCTATAGCTGGTAAGACACACCGGGACGAGCTCTTTGCATCCTACATTCTTCTAGGGGGTGTAAATGGTGCAGAGTGTGTCTCTGGGAATTGCCTCAAGGGCAGAAACTAACTGACAGGACAAAGCCCGAAATTACCTTTGGGTTAAATTTTTGCCTCTATCTCCAATTTCTTTCGTGTCTTGGAGTAAAGTACTTTCACAGTTCTTCCACAGTGATAATGTGTGTAATTATCTTTCCCACACTTTTAGTATAATATGAGCTGAACGTTATGCTGGAGGAACTGCGTCTCACTGTGTGAAGGGAACCTCACTGACGCTAATCAGATATCCTGTGCAAATTTTTATTCTTCAGAACTCTTCACATTCTCTTATTTTGCAGGGGCAATACAGATAAGAAAGGGATGCTTAATATGACAAATGTTCTATGCTTCTACAGAAATCAGGAAATAACAGCTTTTCAGTGAAAAAAAGGTGATTCACACCATGATTGGTCTTACCTGATAACCACCCCACACATACACACTCCCCACCCCACACCCCANCATTAAAATCGGGGAGCTGGCTTCAGCCTCAATGGCTGTGGTAGTTTCCACTTATCTACAGGTAGCTGTGCAGGACAGACACAAGCTGCACCATGGTCTGTCTAGCCACTCAGCTGGCCAGCTTCATCTATATCACTGCTCAAACAGTACCAGCTCTAGGTGTGTAGAACACATCCCTCCCTGCTGAGATCATACTTCTGGTGATGCTGAAGATAGTTTGAGGTGCCTCAGGCCTATGGAGCGACACAGCTGTGTAATTAAATGAGGAGCTTTTGTTGATAATTCCTGGGGGTGTTTTATTTTTTAATTCAGCCATCAAAATCCAATTCCCAAATGATTTTTCATCTCTTTAATGTGCTGGCTTTTTTCTTATCCTTGCACACTAACCTCTGAGTTTGCTTTATTTATGACTGTTAGAAGTTTTTTAGTCATTTGTTTGAAGAAGAAAAATCTTCAGCCCACTAAATCCACGATGCTTTTGGACAGAGTAACTGAAAATAGCAAATGTATTCCATGATTTTCCACACAAACAGATGAAATGCTGACTTTTTGTGGTTTCTTTTCCTCCTGCTGTCACACTGTGCACAGTGGTCTGGGAATCCTGCATTCCCTGGTGGATTCCCCCCTGGGTGGGGATTGTCACCCTCTGGATTCTGTGCACAATGGCCTTTATTCTTTTCTGCAAAGACTTTATAGTGTAAGCCAGTGAAGAAAGCAATCTCTAGAAAAGGTAGTGGGGGACAAATGCATGAACAAATGCCTAGGTTCTTGAAGGTAGAGTGACATGTCATGTAAATAATTAAAAACTTTAACAAAGTGCTGGAGTCAAATTATAATATAGATCTTTAGCAAAAAAAGAAACACAAGTTCTCTGCAAACAGATACCAGAGAGAGCAATTCCTGCACGGATCCCGTCATCTCTGATGGCAGCCCAGGGAAAATGCCTGAAATGGTGGAATTACAGCTGGATTTGTTTAAAGGCAATTTCATCTTTAGCAAATC
>VWZE01005840.1:105951-118903 GCA_013396675.1 Eubucco bourcierii
GAGAGGGCGTAGGGGGGGGGGGGGGGGGGGGGGGAAGGAATGCCTACAGAATATTAACTGGTGGGGAGGGAAGTTAAAAAAACAGATATTCCCAGTAAACATGGGATACTGGTGATAAGTAAGGGTATGTGTGCTGGATTGTGTAACATTCTACCCAAGGAAATGACCAGGGAAAACAACATTTGATTGAAGTCTTGAAGCACTATTTTCCTTATATGGAAAGTTTTCTATTCAGTTTTGGGTTTATGCATACTGGAGTTTTTTTAAAGTATTTAGAACATTGCAAATATAGTTTTCACAGAATCACAGAGAAGGGACCTTGAAAGATCATCCAGTCCAAACCCCCTGCCAGACCTGTACCAGATCACACAGGAATGTGTCCAGGCAGATCTTGACTATCTCCAGGGAGGGAGACTCCACAACACCCATGGGCAGCCTGGGAGTGTGTTCTGTCCAGTGTTCTGTCAACCTCAAAGTGGAAAAATTCCTCCCCATGCTTACATGGAACTTCCTGTGCCTCAAGTTCCACCCATTGCCCCTTCTCCTGTCATTGAGCACTCCTGAGCAGACTCTGGCTCCATCTTCCTGACACTCACCCTTCACATATTTATAAACATTAATGATGTCACCTCTCAGTCTCCTCCAAGCTAAAGAGCCCCAGGTCCCTCAGTCTCTCCTCATAAGAGAGATGTTCCATTCCCTTAAACATTCGTGTGGCTCTGCACTGGACTCTTTCAAGTAGTTCCCTGAGGTTTATCTTAAACTGAGGGGCCCAGAACTGGACACTATATTCCAGATGTGGCCTCACCAGGGGAGAGTAGAGGAGCAGGAGAACCTCTCTTGACCTACTCCCTCTAATACACCCCAGAATGGCATTGGCCTTCTTGGCCACAAGAACACACTGCTGGTTCATGGTCATCCTTCCATCCACTAGGACCCTGAGATCCTTTTCCTCTTCACTGCTCTCCAACAGGCCAGTCCTAAACTTATACTGATCCCTGGGATTGTTCTTTCCCAAGTACAAGACTCTACGTTTGCCCTTGTTGAACTTCATTCAATTGCTTCCTGCCCAACTTTCCAGCCTAAGTCTCACTGAATGGCACAACCCTCTGGTGTATCAGCCACTCCACCCAATCTGGTGTCATCAGCAAACTTTCTGGCAGTCCACTCTGTGCCCTCATCCAGGTCATTGATGCGCATATGTCGTGGTAGGCCTAAATAGGCCGAAATGGGCTTGTACATGTCCTGGTTTGCCCAGGCATGCTCCCCTGCTCCCCCTCCTTCTGTACTGGGGGTGACAGCCACAAGAAAGTGGACAAAAGCCCTGACTTCATCTAATATGGTCAAGCTTGGTTAAGTGCCATCCTGATTGGCTAATCTGTGTCCAAAGGCCCATTAGTCTCGGGCTGAATGGATATAAAGGGATGAGCAGATAGCACAAGGTGCTCTCTGCCATTGTATCCCTGCCTGCTTACTATGTCATTGATCCTGATCTGTGTGGAACTTCAGCAACCAGGATCAGGCTCTGATACCTCCACGCGTTCAGCCTTCACAGCCAGCGTGACACTGTGCCGAGACTGCACATCGCAAGACATCCTGCCTACACCTGAAAACCTCCTGCCAAGAGAGCCAGGACCAGGTCAGAGATCATTTGCCTCCTCCAGCACCCAGAAGCCTAGGGAAACTCCAAAGCCTTTAACAGCTTTCGGCCCACCAGCAGCCTGCCACGTGCTTTGGGCATTGTCTCATAAATTTTTTTGTGAGTAAATACTTCAAGACTCTTGTAATCATTAATTGCCTTCTGCCATAAGCAGAAAGAAGCTTCCTGCATCCATCCAGTGGCTAAGCAGGATAATTAACCACAAACGGTGTAAGTGACCGCACAGACCTCTTCCAGTAAAAATGTTTGCTTATGCTGGTTACCTTTAAAGTGTTCCAGTTTTGTCTGTTCCCNCAGCAGCCCAAAATTATTTTTGAAAAGCTATCAGGGAAATATCAGGGAAAATCATGCTTTAATCCTGGCTACCTGCTTAGTGCAAACACTGAAGGAGCTAAAAAACTGCTGATGAAAAAATTCTGAGTCTGGAAAGAGAACTTGAATACTTAAAACTTCAAAATAAGAAGCTTTTTGATTTGGTTTCACTGTGTACTTTGCAAGCAGCCTGTTTTTCTCCAGTATATTGAATAGAACTGGTCCCAGTATTGACTTCTGTCAGACTTCACTAGTTACAGGCCTCCAACTAGACCCCCTCCCATTGACCACAACTCTGATTTTTTCCCTTCAACTAGGTCACATCCATCCACCTCAGTACCCAATCGTCCAGACAATACTGCCTCAGTTTAGCTGCAAGGACTTTATGGGAGATGGTGTCAAATGCTTTACTGTATGTTTCCTTTTATCAGTCCCTGTTTCCACTCCTTACATGTAAGGATACTTACTAATCAGGACAGTGAGGTTTTGGGGGTTTTTTTGTTTTGTTTTGTTCTGTTTTTTTGGTTGGGTTGTTTGGTTTTGTTTGTTTGTTTGTTTTCACAAGAAGCTACATAAAGTCAGGAAATGGGCTGGCAGTCTGGTATGCAGTGAGATGTTTTTCTTTATGTCTGTCAGATAAAGGGGAGGTTATAACAATCCAAGCAAGGTTTGTTAAGACTTTCAGCTGAAGGAAAAATAAAAGAATATAAGGGGGAAATGCAAGTAGTGAGGAATGGCAAAAATCTAAGGGTTTTCTGACTTGACTGATGATCTCTGAGCTTTGTGGCTTGGCACAACTGCAGTGGGCTCAGAAAGGCAGAATGCTCCTAAATTTAGAAAGATGTATCAGGCAGCTGCTGCTGCAGTATGTTATTAGCAGAGATGGGCTTATAAGTCTCATTTTGCCGACAGCATCCAGGCTGGGAAACCAGAGAACACAGTTCACTCTCCAAATGCCATTCTAGATGGGTTATGCAGAGCCAGCCGTTGGTCTGGTCCTGCAAGGACAATCAAGCCTACTGTTCACAGGTTACTCCCAGGAGCTTAAGATATCTCCCATGACCCGAGGGGAGATGGTTCACATCTGTTACACTGGCACTCTGGGTTTGATGCCATGGGATTCTCAGCTAAGACAATAAATAAAAAACAACAGCATTCTGACTTGTAGGTTGTAGCAGGAGATAAGAATGGAGCTGCCCCAGGTCTTGCACAGGTATTATGTTTATATCCCAAAACATGCAAGAGGAATGCCACATGTGTTTGAGCCCTTACCTCACTGGGATCACATTTTTCGGGGAGATCTGTAGTGTCAGTGTGCACGGTCCAGGATGAGACAACTGCAGGGTGTCACCATGCCAAGAACATGGTGATCCTCTGCTCTGTTTTCTTTATGTGCAGTAACTCCACTTTCCATTAATTATGACCTAAAACATTTTACCACCTGCCAGTGGCTGTAAGTATCTACCAAGACCGTTGTATCTTCTTGTACCACATGTGTGACCAATGAAAGCTCTGTTTTAAGGTTATGTGTAACACTAAGTAGTGTTCCAGGCAAGCAGCAGTGGCCAGCACTTCTTTCTATCATCTTTTAGACAAGTAATTTCAGGAGCAACCGCTCTACAGATGGAAAAGCTTTGTAATGCTCTGTTCTTTGCTATTTAACATCAGCTTGACTAATGAAAGTCATCAATGATACTGAAGCTGTGTCATAGAAAACTTGCCCTGTTTTCCTGTTGAAGCTATCAGGGATAGCATTCCATGTTTACATAGCATCAAGTGTCAGTTAGACTCCAGCAGTTTCTGAAAATTGTTTAAATTTTCTGGAAGGTTGGATTGAAAGTAGGTTTCAGTCATAGAACTCTGCTTCACATCAGGGGTCTGAGAACTTGCTTTTTTCTTAATTTGTTCTTTTTTCCCCTAATCCTGGTCATACATAGTTGCTACCCAGAAAACTTCAATTATAGAATCATAGAATTGTCAGGGCTGGAAGGAGCCTCAAGGATCATCTAGTTCCAGCCCCCCTGCCATGGACAGGGACACCTCACACTAGATCAGGCTGTCTAGAGCCTCATCCAGCCTGGCCTTAAACACCTCCAGGGATGGGGCTTCCACCATCTCCCTGGGCAACCTGTTCCACGGTCTTACCACACTCATGGTGAAGAACTTCTTCCTAACATCCAGTCTGAATCTACCCACTTCTAGCTTTGTTCCATTCCCCATAGTCCTGTCACTATCTGACATCCTATAAAGTCCCTTTCCCAGCTTTCTTGTAGGCCCCCTTCAGATACTGGAAGGCCACAATAAGGTCTCCTTGGAGCCTTCTCCTCTCTGTACTGAACAGTCCCAACTCTCTCAGCCTGTCCTCTTAGCAGAGATTCTTCAGCCCTCTGATCATCCTCCTGGCCTTCCAGGGATTGCATAGTCAAAATGATACTTGGGTATCAGTAATGCCTTACTTGGGTAAGGCAATGCAAAATCTTAGGTGAAACAAAGTGGCACTGTGGTGTTACCAAAATCAAATGCTTTGTTATAATTCACAGGACGTGAGCAGGAAACATTATCAAACTTCAAGAGATCAGACCGCTCTCCACCATCTAAGAGTTATCCAAAATTACACATAGACACAAGAGAACTTGCCCTCCCTCATCACTTTTCCTAGCAGAACAGACAGGTTTGAAATAGCACCTAAAAGAAAAACAAACAAACAAACAAACAAACAAAAAAAAACAACCAAAAACCCAGCCACCAAAAAAAAAAAAAACAAAAACCAACCACCCACCAAAAACAACACCAAAACCTGATTGGTGTAGCAGGAGTTAAAAAAACCAAAACCAAACCAAAACAGAACTTAAGAACTAAATTTGAACCGAAAAATGACCTTCCCTTCATCCATACCTCAACTTTTCCTTCTCGTAGGACCAGCAATATAACTGAGAAACGCTTTAAAGTCTGCAAGCAATAAGCAACATATGTGAGAACTGGTGCTCATAGTGCCCAGGTCTACCAGGGATCCCAGAACCAAACAAATGCTTTTCCTGCAGTGCAGTTTGCTGCACCTCACTTTTTTGAAAGACTACTTCATGTTGGCAGTCATTTCACTCTTTGAACATTTCAAAGAAGAAAGCAGAACAGATACCCACACTTTCTCCCTCTTGAATGAAAACGGGAACATTATGGTTCTTGGATAGTGAAAGCACCTTCTTAAATAAAAATGAAGACCTTTAATGAACAGGATAGCTCTTATGGGTGGCTTTTCAGTCCTTGATGGCTCTTACAGGTGCCCTTACAGACACCTGTGCTTCAACAAGCAGAGGAAAGCACCACCTGATCTCCCTCAGGTACAGGGTTTGCATTGTTGCATTTTCCCAAGTAAATCACAAACTTGTTTGCTTGGGTAAAGCTATTCAAGACCTGCCTGACTTGAAAACAAGATAATGCAGCTTTTCTTTCGGAAGATCACCAGATCAACAGTATCCTTGTACAGGAATGCATATGAAAATGCCTGAAGCAAAGAAGCATGTCTGATATTGCTTCTGTATTTTCAGTACTTACTTTGTCATCCCTAGTGTCTGCAGGGAATGACTGCAAAATTATACATCTTAGAAATGTCTTTTTTTCTCATTATGAGCAGCGGTATTTAATAATTTCGTACTTCATTAAGTGGCCTAACACCTACTGCAGCAGTACAAACTGCAAAGATCATGCTGGCATCTTGAATAAGATGAGGAATATACTGATATTTTTCCATCCTAAAAGCCCCTGCTGAGCCAGTCCATCTCTCAAAGGAGAAGGCATTTGAAAAATGTGATGCAATGACCCAGCCTTTCTAAAAGTTGACTTTTTCTTCCTTGGTCTTTGCTTTTCTTGCTGGTGAAATGAAAAGGGCTCAGTGCAATTAAAGAAGGAATTAGTGATACCTAATGTTTCATCAGGAAGGAAGCAGATTTTGTTTAGTAATCTCTGGCTGAACTGCTACATCACTGTGCCTGAACAAAACTGGAAAAGGATTGTGGGTGGACTTTTTACTCCTTTTTCTGCATACAAATGAAGAGATATACTGTGGAGATCTGCGCTTTTTTTATTCATGTATTCTTTGCAGTATATAAATTTTGTTACAGATTGTCACCAAAATGTTGCAAAGAGATTCTCAGAATTTGTCATAGTAGTGTATCAGTTTTGCCCCTTAATTTATTCAGGATGATTTAACACTTACACAAATCTGCATTGGATTAATCTGATACTTTGGTAAGGGAATCTTTTCCTCATAGTAGCTAGACAGTAAAGCAGGACATGGAACATCTTAGTTTCACCTAAATTTCGTGGTTTATGATTTATTAGTGAAAAGTTCATGCTGTTCTATGTACTGAGAACAATTTGTAGAGCTGTGTGCTTCAGAAGAAATCATTATTTTTATCTGACACATCTATTTTGGACATGGTCCAATCTTATGTAACTCTTTGAAGGATCTTTTTTCCTTCACAGAGAAGCATGTTCAAAACAAATAAGAAAGTTTTGTGTCAGTTGTGGGAAGAATGTTAGCTGAGAAATAGCCAAGAGTGTAAAAATGTGTTAATGTGTCCGTTTGCCCCCAGAATGCTGAATCATGGTTTTTGTGAGACTGTGCTGAGAGGGTTTGCATAGTGAGGAGTTTGAAAATTCCATTTTCTCCTGTTTTTCCCAGAGAGCAAGAGTTCAGGTTTTGATAGATGAAATTTACAGTGATAAAGAACAGAGAAACGGTGACAGGCGAATAAGAGAGCTTCCCAAGGAGAATCAAGGTGCAGTGATAAAGTATCACCTTCAAATTCACAAATAGTGCCCCAACAGCTTCTATTGCTACTATTAAAAAAAAATAAAATATAGATAGATAGATAGATATACACACACATACATAAAAAAGTAGATGTTCTGTAGCTGTTATCTGTACTTCTGCTTTTCAGGGCCTGGGTGATTTCGTGCAGTGGGTACTGAAATACAGCCTAAGTAGTATGTGCTGGTTATTCATTAGGAGATAAAATATTCATTGTCCTCCTTCTCTCCCCATCAACCAGGACACATGCAAGCAAGGGAAGATAAAAGCAAGGGCAGGGATGCCATCCAGAGGAACCTGGACAGGCTGGAGAGGTGGGCCCAGGCCAACCTCATGACATTCAATAAGGCCAAGTGTAAGGTCCTGCACCTGGGTAGGCACAATCCCAAGCACAAATACAGGCTGGGTGGTGAATGGCTGGAGAGCAGCCCTGAGGAAAAGGACCTTGGAGTCTGGGTTGATGAAAAGCTCAACATGAGCCTGCAGTGTGCACATGCAGCCCAGACAGCCAACCGAGTCCTAGGCTGCATCAAGAGAAGCGTGGCCAGCAGGGCAAGGGAGGTGATTCTGCCCCTTTACTCTGCTCTCGTCAGACCCCACCTGGAGTACTGTGTGCAGTTCTGGAACCCTCAGCACAGGAAGGACATGGAAGTGTTGGAGCGGGTCCAGAGGAGGGCCACAAAGATGATCAGAGGGCTGGAGCAGCTCTCCTATGAGGACAGGCTGAGAGAGTTGGGGCTCTTCAGCCTGGAGAAGAGAAGGCTTCGAGGGGACCTGATAGTAGCCTTCCAGTATCTGAAGGGGGCCTACAGGAAGGCTGGGGAAGGATTATTTACAAGGTCCTGCAACGACAGGACAAGGGGCAATGGGCTTAAACTGGCAGAGGGGAGATTTAGACTAGATGTTAGGAGGAAGTTCTTTCCAGTGAGGGTGGTGAGGCACTGGAACAGGTTGCCCAGGGAGGTTGTGGATGCTCCCTCCCTGGATGTGTTCAAGGCCAGATTGGATGAGGCCTTGAGTAACCTGTACTAGTGGGAGGTGTCCCTGCCTATGGCAGAGGGTTGGAACTAGATGATCCTTGAGGTCCCTTCCATCCTTACCATTCTATGATTCTATGATTCTATGAAAAAAGAGATGCTCCCTTTTTGCTAGAGTTGGGTGGACTTAATTTTTTGTTGGTAGGGTGAATGGTAAGAATTTATAGCTCTCAGAGCTATTAAAGTTGCCCAGCCTTTAACAGCTCCTACAACCTTTTCTCACTTAATTGCTGATCATATCTGCCTTTTCCCATTCTCACAAACCTCTAGTTTCTGTTCAGTTTGGTTTACTTTTAAGAGTTTGATAACTTCTTCAACATTACTGTTCAAAGGGCTTGTTGGAAACAGCTGGATTTTGTGGATTTCTTCCTTCTCACATCTGAGTAAGGTGACTTCCCTTACAGGCAGTATTCGAGGTAGGCAGCTATATCCATAGGCAGCATTTGGATTCCCACACTCACTGCCAAAATCCCTTTTGTCTCTGAACAGCAATGTGGCATGACTTTATGGAAAAACCCTTTTCCTCCACACTCCATTGCCCCTCTGCACCTGTGAGTAATGCAGGCCTCCCTGTCATGCTCTACTACTTCTCCTTGGAGTGCTGTGCAGGGATGCTCTTGCTTTGTCCAGCATAGTGGGTGCTGGAGAATGCAAGAATCTTTTCCAGGTTTCAACCTGGCCTCTTCACCTCATTTTGTCCCAGGGATCCCAAGGGAGGGAGGTTTGGAAACTCAAGCTTGTGAGTTTTACTCCATATTTCAAACCCTTGTACCTGCCAACTACATCAACTGTGCTTATTGGGCAGGGACCATGACGGGTTTCAGGCATTTCCCAGTCTGGGTGAACATGTCTGAAAAGAGCTGGAGTGTATAGATCAATCTTACTGATCCACAGTCAGCACAGGAGCGATTCTTTAATTCCAGAAGGAATCAGGAAATGTCAAAATTATACATTCTGTTTCAGCACAGTTTTTGTCTCTAACTTTTACTATTTCTGCTCCCCTTTCCTTTATCTTTATTTTTTTCTTTTCTTTTCTTCTTGTTCTCCAAGGGAGACTATTTTTTAATTAAGTGGGAGGGTAGATTTGCAGAAGAGAGGGAATTTCTTTGTTCTTCATGTTCCAAATTGATTAGCATTCTTGTAGCTTCACTGTTTGCTTATCTAAAAAGAAGCTGTGGCTTGACTGAGGAAAGAATAGCTTTTGCATTTTAATTTTCTCCTAAGCAAAAACTTCTAAGAAACCCCAATGATACTGGGAAATACTCTAGGACTCACTATTCTCAATTTCTTCTAATTAGTAACATCTCCTGACAGGTCCAGTAGAAGAAGGAAGAACAAGTCATTAAAAAAAACCAAAAAAAAAAACAAAAAACAAAAAAAAAACACCCTGGGTTTTTTTACATAACAAGATACTTATGAACATGTGTGTGTGTGTGTGTGTATAAGTCATAATAATCTTAACCTCACATTTCACATGGAAGCAGATCTTCTGAGCATGAACTTTGGAACTTTATGGCTAACTATGCAAAAAGAGGAAGTTCACAAACTGCACTACAGTGACTAAGCTGCAGCAAGACACCTCAGAGGAGCCTCTAGGATGACTATGAAATTACAAAGTCTGTAACTTACAAGTGGATAAGTGAAGTAAAAAGAATTGATTAGAGGTAGTCAGGTTTTAGTAAACTCAAGGAAGTTTTGAGAGATGGGAGATTTTTACAGGTCATATGACCATAAAAGCACATAGGGATAGTAAGAGGTAGAGTAAGAGACTTGCTGTACTAAATCACTGACTTTTTCTTGGCTTTAAGGAAAGAAGAAATTGACGAGAAAATGGAAAATAGTTGAGATCACTAAGCATACTTTGAATAGAGTTGCAAAAACATGTGAGTAAAAAAGCCAAAAAGGCAGAGGCATAATGTGTCCTGCAGTGTAACAGGAAAGGGTTCTGTGGTAGCATTACCAGTAGTGAGAAGGCAGAGGAAAATGTTGATCTCGTCTTCCACAGAAAGGAAAGACAATAGATGACACTGAGATAAAAGGCTTTTCTTCTGAGCTTCGGTCCTTTCTGGAAAGGCATGTTGTGATCAGGTGGCAAAGGCAGCTACACAAGGTACATATCCAGAACAGAACTGGAAAAAATCAATCGAAGAGTACTCATACAAATGAAACTTGTTTCAGATCATTAAAGTATCCGCTTTGAATCCTTCCCGGAGTGTAGAACTGGCTGAAACAACCTCAAAACCTTTTGTCTTTGAGACACTGATAAGGGCTGTTCATAGGAAGAGAAAATGTCACACTTAATTTTGCCAGGGGAGTAGGGAAAAGAGGAGTTAGGGAGTATTAATCAAATTTCACTCACTAGAGAAGTACTTGCCAATTCTCTAGAACAGTACACAGTGAATTATAAAGAACTTGAATTTATCAGATAAGGCATGTTAAGACACACAAGCTTCCTTGCCAGGCATCCAGCAGACCTTATGGCTCTTGGTCAGCTGACGATGCCAATTATCTTGACAGCAGGGAGATCCTGACACTTTTATAATCAAGTAGTAGAAGTAGGGTTTAGACAAAACTTCTATAATGCGGGTACAATACAGGCAAGAAAATATTCAGTCAAAAGGAAAGTATTTTCATAGACTTAATGCTGGATCTGAGACTATTTAGCCTTCTCATTTACACCTTAGATGATGAGAAGCTGTAGGAGCAGACAATCTATTCATAAAACTTAATACAACACCAAAATTGGGGGAACACAGTAAAGAACAGTATGATGATTACAAATCAGAGACGGCCTTAAAAACACAATTGAAAACAAATGCAACATTTCACCTTTAGGCAGGCATAACCAACTGTGCAGATAGGGCCAGCTGTGGCTGTCAGCTGAGTTCTTGCAAAAGCACATGGGAATTAAAATAAGAAGCTGGATGGGAGTCAAGGATGTAAAGACACTTGGCTGTGTAGGTATTGAGACATAAAAGAAACCTCCTTTGCTTGTCATTAGTAAGGCCTCAGCTGGATTAATGTGTAGTTGGAGTGTGCTACTGGAATTACTGCCAGAAAATCAGGAAGAGAAAATTGAGGTGGTTGGGTACGTAGTCTACAAGGAAAGACTGCTCAGACTTATGCAAAGATTAGTACTTCAAGTATTTCACCAGCTGTTGCAATGGAAAGGAATAGTGTGTTCTTTGTGTTCACAGTAGAAAGAACAACTACTGAGATTAAGTGTTGGCAATGGAGATTCATTAGGGAAATCCTTCCAACAATCGGGACAGTGGCACGTTGGGAAGTCCGTGCAATTTCCATCATTTCAGGTCTCCAAGACAAAATCAGAGACACAGTCAACAGGACAGTGCTAGTTCAGCCAGTGCAGCTTGCCATCTAGGACCTGCCAGACCCTTTTTCTTAACCCGGTGTGTCTCAGCACTTCCATCCAGCTCACTCCCAAACTGCTACCTTCACAACTGGCAGGAGAAAACTTACTGTTTAAGGAAAAGAAAGGTGAACAGGAATATGATAATGTCTGCAACCAGTTTGGAAATAGCTCTGAAAATAAACACATTTCAAAGACAAGAGAATTCAGAATAAAATGTCGGAAGACCAAATCTTTCAATAATCAAACAGACAACTTTAGGAAAGGGCTTAGCAGTGTTTTGTTGAGATACTTGAGGTAAAGGGGACAGCTGCACTGTCTTCTATATTCCTGTAATTCTCTTGGGGAAAAGAAGTGCTAAAAGTATGTGGAAATGAAACAGAGAAGTAAGAAAAGGAACTACTTTTTATGAGAGCAGATGACAGCCTGTGAAATCCAAACCAGGAAATTAAAAATGTGTGGACAGGGGAACCCAAAATTTTGCATTTTAAACAGTCAGGTTGCTACACTTGTTGATTCATCACAGTGATGTATTTTGCAAAATTCAGATAAGGATCTCCAGGACTTCACATAATAAATTAATGTTTAGGAAAAGATATTGGCTCTTACAGTGTAGGGCAAAGCCAACTTCTTGCATAACAGGTAAAGAAGAAACTTTCCTGCATGCAAGTCAGCTCTGAATTTTTGGTTCATTTTCATTAAATATCTGGAAAAAGCCTTTGCCAGGCACAGAGCTGGATGGACTGCCAATGCCTACCAGCCTGCTGGTGCCCAGTACAACTGCTTGAAATAATGATGGCGTTTTCTATCCATTCCTCATCCACTCAGCAGCTGGCAAAATATTTCTGTATTGAAGTCACTTGTTTCAGGGTTCTCATAAGAAGACGTAAATAAATCTGCTGGTTTGCATGCAGAGCTCCAGTTTCGTTCCCCAGATTATTTTGCATTGTTTCATTAGTCTGAAACAGATTGTGGATTTTCACCCTTTGTCATTAGAGTTGGAATAGAGACCTGTGAAAAGGAAGAGAAAACATTGTGATGAGATATTAATAACCAGTTATTAATTCTGATTATTAATTTATATGAATATTAAGTATTATTAATATCTTGCACCAGACCTTAGGATTCCTATCCCACCAGGTGGTAAACACCATGTTCCAAGCAAAAGACAAGCTTGATAGCAAGCTAGAAGCAACCACCCTTAGCCCAGATCTTCCCTTCCTGCCATGAGCTCATGAAAGTGAGCACGGCTTCCCAGCATTTGCTGAGCTGTCGAGAGTGTCCAGCTGAAAACAGCACTGGGGCAGCAGCAGAGTGTTTGGCTCCAGTAGCCCGGGCAACACTCCTGAGAGGACATGGACTCTCCTTTACTCATGCCCAGCCTAGGCTTAGCCAAGCTAACCATTCATTGTAATGCTTAAGCCTGCAGTGATGAGGTACTCCATGCAATGTAGGACCTGAAACCAGAGGATGTATTGAAAGTAAAGCAGTTACTAGTATTACACTGCCAGTATGTAGGTGCATACCAATGACCCTTTAGTGATGGTACTGCTATGTATTAGCAAGCCACCCATAACCGCATTACTTTGAAAACAGAATCATTTTAAAGAGTCCTTTCAATTAATATTGAATATTAATTACTATTAATATTAAAAAATTTGGGGAAAATTCCCTCCGATTCTTTGGCTTTTCGGTCAACAGGAAATAGCTGCACAAAGGATATTTATTAACACAGAATTAAACAGTTTAAACAATCAGAACTT
>VWZE01005840.1:128802-144462 GCA_013396675.1 Eubucco bourcierii
GAGGTGAGGAGAAAGTTCTTGACTGAGAGAGTCATTCACTACTGGAATGGGCTGCCCAGGAGGTGGTGGAGTCACCGTCCCTGGAGGTGTTCAAGGCAGGTTTGGACGTGGCACTTGGTGCCATGATCTAGTCTTGAGGTCTGTGGTGATGGGTTGGGCTTGATGATCTTTGAGGTCTCTTACAACCCTGGTGATACTGTGATACTGTGATAATCTGGCAGCCTTGTAGGAGGTGTAGGAGAGTGAATGAGTAATGTGGCTGGTCACAAGGTCATCTCTATGCAGTCAGTGTGGTCTGTCTAGATGCAGAGCACGGTGACAAGACTTTGTGGCTATGATCACAGAAATCACAGCACCACAGAAACATTCAGGTTGGAAAAGACCCTTGGGATCATTAAGTCCAACTGATAACCCTACTCTACAAAGTTCCCTAAATGGTATCCCCAAGCACCACGTCTAAATGACACATCCAGGGTTGGTGACTCAAGCACATCCCCAGGCAGACCACCGCAGTGCCCCAGTGCCCAATGCTTTGCATTGCAGCAGTTTCCCTTCCAGGATTATCAGTTCAGCATCACACAAAATACAAGCATCTGTTCTCCAAGATCTTGAAATTAGTAACTCATCACTTTTCTCATTCCCTTGTTCCTCACCAGGCATTTGTTAGGGAAACCGCCACATAATATTGAGAAGCCAACACCTTATTGTTCCTCACAAAGTTTTATCATTGCCCGAGTTGCTGTGTTATCCTCTGACTGAGCAATTCCGCTTGTCATCATCCACCCTGCAGCCAAGAATGTGATTCAGTGGAGATGTGCACACCACACACGGTCAGTGTATCTGGATTTCTGACTTCCCACAGAAACACGGCATGCCAAGCTCCCTGGCGTCAGCTGTGCCCTTCTCCTCCCAGCAGTGGAAGAAGTGTGTGTATACCTTGCTGGCAGCTAGTGCATGAGCTCTTTTCTGGGAGGATAAGCAGGACAGAGTGCAGTGGATAAAGAGGAGCTGTTGTAATGCTCGAGCTCACTAGATGGCCCCGTACACTGAAGAGAAACTCTTGTCTGCAGCAATCTCACCATGTTAAATCTTCTTATGCATGCAGCGTAGGGGACTTTTTTTACTATTGTTTTCCTAATTTTTAATAGCTGGATCTGGGCTCGCCTCCTTGATTCTTCACTGCTATGGCAGACCTGCTTCTAGGTCTGTTGCCTAGGCAGTGGCAGTCTGTCTGTGAAAGGGATCTGGTGATCATATCACCAAAACAAGACATAGCATGCAGCAGGAATGGGAAGCAGAAAGGGAAGCTAGTATGTGACCTTCATAGAAACTGGTGTAGGAGCACAAGTGAAATTTAGCATGTGTGACCATTCTGTAGTGCTCCCTAGGTCCATGGAGGTATGTTTAGCATGTACCTATGAAGATGTCTTGCGTTATTTTTATTAGGGAAAAGACTCTGGTCAATAAGCATTTCTTACACTGATAAGCAATTCTACAAAGTCAGTTACAGGAGGAGTCAAGGCTCAGCAAAGAAGTGTGTGAGGGGCAGTTAAGAGAAAATGAGAAAACACTGTGGGCTGCATGAAATTAGCAAGAGCTGTGATATTTCTTTGTCCCTGTCCACAGTTTTCAAGAGATTTCTGTCCAACACATATCTACTGCAATACTGATTTCGGGGATAGGAATTTGAAATACAAAGAGAGGAAAGAACTCTTAAACTCACAGTTGAGTTACCAGAGTGCGTCATGATTTACTATGATGAGCCTTGGTAATGAACCATAGCCTACCACCAGCCCTCTGTCAGTGCAGGATAACCACCTTCCCAGAGGACTGAGTGACCACGGACAGGATACACTAAGTCTTCTACTGGCTTTCAGCTGACAAGTTAGCTAAACAAGCTACAACACCTAGACTTGTGTTTCTGGCTGGAAATAATCCACCCAAAATTACCTATGCCAAAACCACATCTCTTCCAGCTCTTGCTGGTGTGCTGCCAGAGAAAACCACTGTCCTCCTTAGTCCCCTTTTTTTTTTAACTGAGGGTTGGACCTTTTCTCATTTGAAACTGTATCAACCTGTTCAAAACAGCATCGCCCCTCTGCTTTCTTTCCCACCTGACTTAACACTAGGAAAGCAATTGAAATACAGTTTGCCTGGTACCTTTGGAAAGAGTTTTTACTTTCTGTCTTGATAGCACTCAAGTCATCATACAACAAAATAATGCTGTGAAAACATGATGGCAACAGCTGTGCTGCAGGACCAGGTAGGAGCCACCCTCTGCAACACTAGGGCACCCACCGAGCTCTGTGTGAGACAGCACTCACCTCCTGGGCTGAACCTTCACTTTGTTGGGTGTTGTATGACCAGCTTTTCTGAGCAGATGTTGTCATTTTTAACTTCAAACCATCCAAAAATAGTCTTGATCAAGCAACTCACATGTCTCCAACTTAATTGTGGTTCTTTTCCTTTTACAAGTCAATCCATGGAGAATTTTTGGACCTTAGGACAAAGTCATTTCCAGATTCGCTTGTTTCAGAGAAACTGCATTTTTCAATAATTTCTTGGCCTCAAGACTTCGGTACTTACCAAAGATGATACACCCTTGGAAAAAAGTACTGTAAAAGAACTTCCTGACCTTGATGCCGTGAGTACAAAACACAGAGCAGGAGGTATGCAGTGAGATGAACAGAGTCTAGAGCAGCCCTATGATCAGAAGGGCACAAAAGAATTCAGTTTAGGTTTGGATCACTGGAGACAAGCCGGGGAGGCATAGAGGCACAGCTGGTTTGTGCACAAAGATGCATCTGTAGGTTGTTCCTCCTCATCAGTGTTGACATAGCATAAGGTGGCAAGTATCAGCAGTCCTGTACCAACATCACAAAATGACTCTGTGACTGATCACAACAGCTGACATCAATATGAGACAACAGAACATAAGAATAAAAAAGTGAAGGAGAGTGGAAATAAATGACACTGTGGGCATTTCACATTGTTAATGAGGCAAATTATCTTATGGTAGGGCATGACCAGCAAACCCATGGCTTTTTTAGGGACTATTATGCTGCTGAAGGAAGCCTGCACACTGGCTGCAGAGCATACACCAAGAACTGAGAACCACAGTCAGAGACAGGAAGCTCAACCACAAGTAAAGCCAACTACAAATGAGGAAGAAAGCATTTAGAGAGTCGGTGGTGCCCATCTGGTACTTAGTGACTAACCTACCAAGCCTTTGGCCAGTCATCTCAGCAGCCTACACTTCCAATTGCCCTCGCCTGGTGGTAGTCATAATGTAGCTAGTGCTGTTCTAGATCCCAGAATATTGTTGCTGTTTTCAGTTTCTATGCTTTGTTTTAAATAAGGTCTTTTTAATTTAATGTCATTTTTCACTCTGCCCATTCAAAAGCACTGAAACAACTTTTCTGCTTTTGAGCTGTCTTCAGCAGATTAATGTGGTTACTCTTTAAGCCTTGAGTCAGAGAGACACTTCAATATATCCTTACACCCAAGTGTATCAGTTAATCTGTTCAAACCACTGAAACTACATGCACAGTGCTTATTTCTTGATTAAATACAAGTCTAAACTCTGCTTTGTCATCTATTTCTCTTTCACTTCAGTCATAAACATCCATGGATGAAGCTCCTTTAAACAATAATGCTGGGAAAATGTTCATAACTATACATCAACTGACACAGAAATCATAGCATTATAGAATGATTTTGGTTGGAAAAGACCGCTAAGATTAATTAGCCTGTCAACTTGACATTACTATGACCATTAAACCATGTTCCAAAGTGCCATGTCTACACATTCATTCTGAGCACCTTCAGGGATGGTCACCCCACAACCTCCTTGAGCAGCCTATGGTAATGCCTGACAACTCTTTCAGAAAGTTTTCCCAATACCCAACCTAAATCTCCCCTGGCACAATTTCAGGCCATTTTCACTTGTTCTGTCATTTGATACTGAGAGGAGCCTGACACACCACACCCCCACCCCCCTCACTATAACCTTCTTTCAGGTATCTGTTGAGAGCAAAGAGGTCTCCCCTCAGCCTCCTCTTCTCCAAACTGAACTATCACAGTTGTTTAAGCTGCTCCCCATAAGACATGTTCTCCAGGACCTTCAGCAGCCTCATTTGCCCTTCTCTGGATACACTCCAGCACCTCAGTAACTTTCTTGTAGTGAGTGGCCCAAAACTGAACACAGTATTTAATGTATGGACCCACCAGTGCCAAGTACAGGGTGACAGTCACTTCCCTACTCCAGCTGGCCACACCATTCGTGATGGCCTTCTTGGCAACCAGAGCATACTACTGGGGCCTGTCCAACTTGCTGTTAACCAGCACCTCCAGGTCCTTTTCTGTTGGACAACTTTCCAGCCAAACTTCCTCAAACCTATAGCATTGCATGGGGTTTGTTGTGACTCAGGTGCAGCACTTGGCACATGACCATGTTAAACTTTGTTCAGCTGACCTTAGCCTGCAGGTCCCTCTGCAGAGCCTTTCTAGCTTCAAGCAGATCAACACTCCCACAGTATTTGTCATCATCTGCAAACTTACTGAGAATAAACTCTATCCTCTCATCTAGATGCTTGATAAAGATCTTAAAGAGATCTGACCACAAAACAATTCCCAGGAACACCAAAGTCATACCAACAGGTCTTGTAGATGGGCATCACATTTGCCAGTCTCCAGTCAGCTGGAACCTCCCTGATTAGCCAGAACAGCTGGTAAATGGTGGAAAGTGACTTGGTGAGCACTTTGACCAGCTCCCTCAGTACCCTTGGGTGTCCGTCATCTGAACCCATAGAGCTCTGTGTGTGTCTAAGTGGTGCATTGGTGCATCAGGTTACTAACCACCTCCTCTTGGGTTATGGGGGCTTAATTCTGCTCCTTATCTCTGTGTTCTAGCTCAGGGAGCTGAGTATCCAGAGAACAATTTGTCTTGCTACTGAAGACTGAGACAAAGAAGGCCTTGAGTACATCAACCTTTCCCTCATCCTTGACTCAATTGTTCCCCCTGCATCCAAAAAAGAACAGAGATTTCCCTTAGTCATTGCTAATATATTTGATAAAACATTTCCTGTTCTCTTTAACAGATGAAGCCACATTATTTTCCAGTTGGGTTTTGACTTATCTGATTTTTCTCCCTACATAGCTTCATGACAACCTTTTAGACCTTCTAAATGCCCTGCCCCTTCTTCCAATGATCACGGACTCTTCTTTTCTCCTAAGCTGCAACCAAAGCTCTCCATTCAGCCAGGCCAGCCTCCTTCCCCACCAACTCATCTTTTAGCACATGGGCACCATCTGGTCCTGTGCCTTTAAGACTTCCTCCTTAGCAGCATCCAGCCTTCCTGGACTTTCTGGCCTTTCAGGACTGCCTCCCAAGGGACTCTGTTGCCCAGTCTTTGAAACAGGTCCAAATCTGCTCACCAGATGTCCAAGGTGACAGTTCTGCTGATCCCCTGCTTTATTTCTGCAGCAAGTGAGAATTTTATCAGTTTAATGATCACTGTGCCCAAGGCAGCTTCCAGTGTTCACATCACCCCCAAATCCTTTTCTATTCACAAACAGCAGGTCCAGCAGGGTGCCTTCCCTAGCTGGTTCCTCACCAGCTGTGTCAGGAAGTCTCCACACACTCTAGGAACTGCTGGTGCTGCTCTCTTGCTGCTGTGTTCTATTTTCAGCAGACACCAGGGAAGTTGAAGACCCCGGTGAAACCAAGGGCTAGTGATCATAAGACTTCTGGGTGCTTAAAGAATATTTTACCTGTCTCTTCATCCTGGTTGGGTGGTGTGTAACAGGGTCCCACCAGTCCTTGTTGGCCTTCCTCCTGGTTCATACCCAACTCAATTCTATCATCCATGTTGTTAAGATCAAAGCAACCATAATATTCCTTGACATGCAGGGCATGCCACTGCCTCTCATTCCTAGCCTATCTCTTCTGAAGAGTTTGTAGTCATTGATTGCAGCACTCCAGTCATGTGAGGCATCCTACCAACTTTCTTTGATCGCCACTATATCATAGATCTCCTGGCTTACACTTCAGTTGGTCTAAAGGTCCTGCCACCTTTTTGTAGGGAAGGGTCCTAATTCCTACCTGGTTGTTATCACATGCTCCTAAGGTTGCTGTTTGGATCAGTTATGCTTGCATTTCACTGCCACATAGGTCTCCATTCCACACCTCCACTGATACGGAGTGACTGACAGACCTCGCTAGAACATCATCCCTTCTATCAATTGCTGTGCTGGCCTCAGGCTTATTTCTAGCAAGCCTGGTTTTGTACCCTGCCCACTTCCAATCTAGTTTAAAGATATGTCATTGATCTCTGCCAGTACCTGGGCTACAGTCTGTTCTCTTGCCACAGGTGTACCACATCCTTTGCAACAGGCCTTTAATCCCAGGATTAAAGAACCCAAGGTTCTGCTGGAGATCCCAGGCTTGCAGCCAGTCATTGATCTTCTTGCTCTGCCTTTTTATTCTTTCATCACTCCCTGCAACTGGAGGGATAGAGGAGAACACTGCTTGTGTTCCCAATCCCTTAGCCAGTCATTCCAAGGCCCCGAAGTCTCTCTTCATTGCCCTTGGACTTCTCGTCATTATTTCATCACTGCCTACCTGAAAGATCAGCAATGGAAACCAGTCTGAGGGCTGCACTAGGGGAGGAAGCATCCTCCTCATATCCCTAATCTGGGCTCCTGGGAGGCAGCAAACTTCCTGACAACATGGGTCCTGTCTGCATATTGGGCCTTACGCTCTCTTCAGAAGTGTCGGCTATGATTGTGACCCATTTTTTACTCTTTTGATGCAGGGTGGACTATATCTCAGAAGCTACTTGAGTCTGGGTGATTTATCATCCTTGTCATCATTTGTTTCCCTTTGCAGGGAATTGTATCAGAGGAGGAGATAAACTTTCAGAAGTACCTGCATCCAATTATCAATCAAAATCAAATCTCCAACAAGGCTGGATTTTCAGTCAAACCTCTTTTCAGTCAAACCTCTGTCACTTCTAAGCTTTTTTGTAAGTTACAAAAGATACTGCTCAGTAGTTTATTAAATTCCCATGCTGTGAATGTGTGCACACTTACCTGCATGAATTTAACTGGGAAGTAAGACGTGGTCTTCTCATCTGTGAAGCCTTTGGCCTTGGTTTCATGTGAAATTTTAGATGAAAAAACAAAAATGTCATAAACCTGAATAATGATCTCACATTTATCACTGCACATTCTTACAAGAACTTATTTTACTTGAGTGACTTCAAATATAAACATACAAAACACACAGGTACAGAGAGGAGACAAGAGAGTTAATCATATGGATTAAATCAGGACTGTTCATGGGTTTGATAAGAGTCAAATTAAATTTACTCCAAACCAGCATCTTTGAGTATTAAGATCACTGTGATACGCAAAACCAGACAAAATATTTTGACTTTAGGAAAGTCCTGCAGAACTGTAGCCTCTGTTCCCTAGTTGTATAGTAAGATATTCCAGAGATGTCACAGACTAGCTTCCCTTGCTAGCTCATCCCTCAGTACTCCCGCCCCAGGCACCGGAATTGTTTACCTTGGTGAGGGGGTCCCTGGAGGACACATTTTGCATTCTCATGGGATCCACTAAAACCACAGAAAGCAAACCAGCCAGTCCCTCACCAGAACTGCAGCCAGAAACTTCTTGGGCTGCACTTAGTTTTCCTCAGCCTGTTACAGAAAGAGTGCAGAGTACAGTCATTTATTAGAAAGTAAGGAGTTACCACACTGCCAGATGACTTTAGAGGTTCTCATCTATGGCATTTACCCTCAGAAATGCAATCCCATGCCACCTCTCTGCTGTGTCCCAATCATCAAAATGCAGACTCTGGCATGTTTTTAAAGTTTATTTTAAAAAGGAAGATAATTCATTTTTTAATCCATTCCAGTCTGCAGGTGCTCCCCTGGCTGGTTTTTGCTCCCTTGAACCAAATCAACCGAGATGTTTGCTTTGTCCTGCCTTGGAGGCTCTGAGGCTCTTGGGGAGTCCACAGGTCAAGAATTTCACCCGTTCAAGACACACGCAGGCAGGAAGCCATCAGCTGACTCCTACCACAAACATGCAGTGCAAAGTCAAGACAAACTTTTCAGCTTCCCACAATTTAAAAAGTGCCTTATTCCAGCTTTCCATGACTGCAGTAGTAACGGGAACTGATGATCCTTCCTGGGAATTTTTGGTTTTTTTTTTAAAAAAAAGACATTGTCATGTTACTAAACTCACTCTCCTCCTTTTTTTTCATTCATGCTTCACCAGCATGAAGGATCAGTCAGCAATGACTCAGGTGCAGCTGATTCTGTGTAATATGGAGCAAAGAACTGGAAAAGTAAGCCCTGAGCAATCTCAGAGGAATTTTTCCCACTCGTTTCTTCATTCACAGATCTCTGTAGCTGGCTCTGTTNTACAGATGCTGTCTAAGAACAAATTCAATTTCATAATTTCTCTACAGTTTAGGAAGGTGATTTATGATGTAGATGAAAGCCAAAGGTGTGCTCATGATTACCTGAGCAGGTGGTGGGCATCTAGGAACTGGTTTGCTGTGATTTCCAGTGGCTGGAGTGTGGATTGTGCACCACCCAGCTCTTCACAGTCCTTCCCACTGCAGGTGCACCTGTGAGATGATGCATCTGATGAAAGAAAAAATGAAATCACAAAACTCAAAGAATCAAAAACTGAGATAACAGCATTGTGCCTGCCTGACCTGGATGTTTATAGCTCCTCTGGTCCTCTAATGGTGTGTGTGGTGAGAGGGGTATAGCACTGTAGGTAACCTTCTGTACATCAAGAGAAAACCAGACTCTGGGTGGCAGAGGTAAAACTAGGCCAGTCCATTTCTAGAGTACAGTTGGTGTTTCTTCAGGTCTCTACATCTCTCAGTAAAACCCAGGACGCTGTTTCCACCCACACACCTTCTGCTGCTTGTCCTGGGTTGGTAAGCAATTTTTTGATCTAAAAAAATCAGTCATGATTGTATGGCTTTTCAGTCTTCCCCAGCTCTGCACAGCAAGCAGAAAAAGGCACTTTGCTTCACTCACTGAGATGCAGTTACCGCCGTGGCCTCATCTTCCTGGTACTTGTATGCCGGAAATTTGTGCTGGAGCAGTGTGAAAGGAACAGCATAGAGCTCTCCATGTGCCCAAGAGGACCAAAGGCCTCCCCAAATCCCCTTGCCAGCACTAGCAGCACCACCCACCTGTCCAGGGGACACTTCGAGAAAATGACAAGAACAATAGCAGGAAATGTTTAAGGGTGGAAACAACAAACTGAGCACAACCCACATTTCTGGGGGCTTCCTGATTGGCTTGATTTGCCTTGGCAGGAGCACTTCAGATAACCTTGGAATTATCCCACCAGGGCAAAACTTCTTCCCAGTGAAGCCACATTTGTTCCAATGCCTTCTGAGACATGGGGATGCTTGCTGCCAAACACAAATAAATACATGAACACAACATAAAAGCTCAAAGGTAAATCAAACAGATGTAGCAGGGTTGTGACTCAGGGTGGTAGCAGCTTGGTTCATCCGTTGTTATTCCTAACGGAGAATCTGTCCCCATGCAATGTGTTCCTTGCCTTGCATCAACCTTCACCTTGGAAGAATGGACTGTTGATTCCTGTAAGCAGCTGACATGAGAGGACAGATTTGCAAAGCTCAAATTCAAGAAGCTGTTTGCCTCGAGAAACAAACAAAATAAGTAATGGTTCCTACTGGGTGTTCCCCTTCCTGTCTTGTGACTCTCTTTCTGGCCCTGCCATCCAAGTTGCTCTTGGCAAGCAGTAGAGGTGCTTGTATTTCTGTATTAGTGAGTGGCACATAATATGCAGAATTTTTAAAGGAATCTAACAAAACTGAGTGCCTCAGAAACACTGACATACCCATGTAACTCCTTTGTCAAGGGTTTCTGGAAGTCATGAATAAAGCACAACAGAAAAGGCAAGGAAAGGTTTGATGGAAAAGGCCTGAAGGACACAGTTGGCATCCCTGTAAGCTGTAGTTTTCTACAGTCCTAAGGTGGTTGTACTTTAACAGCCATGTGACAACCAGGATGCAGGGGAGGTGTCATCACACCAGTTATGGTACTTTGGTTGGGTTTTCACATTTTCAGTGTAACAGCCTACATTCGCTGGTGTGCATTTTCATTTTAGTATTATTCTCAGACTAATCAATCAATCAGACAGGGAACCTTAGGTCAGAGTGCTGGATGCTGAGCAGCACTTAACTCGTGCCAGCAAGTAAGCTTGTAAATACTGTGCTCCTTGACACAGTACATCTTAAGCCGTCACTTCAGAACACAAATAGGTGTCTTTTCTGCACTAGAAGTCCATTACAAAATCCATGCAGTCACTAGAAGCAAATCTGAATTAAGTCAAGCCAGAATCACAGAATCACAGAATATTAGGAGTTGGGAGGGACCTTGAAAGTCCAACCCCCGTCAGAGCAGGATCACCTATACCAGATCACGCAGGATTTCATCCAGGCAGATCTTGAATATCTCCAGAGAGGGAGACTCCACAGTCCCCCTGGGCAGCCAGTGTTCTGTCACCCTCACAGCAAAAAATACTTTTCCTCATGTTTACATGAAACTTCCTACACCTCAACTTCCACCCATTACCCCTTGTTCTGTCACTGGGCATCACGGAGAAGAGTCTGACTCCCTTCTCTTGACACTCATCCTTTTCATATTTATAAACACAAAGAAGGTCACTCCTCAGTCTCCTCCAAACTAAAGAGTTCCAGCTCCCTCAGTCTCTCTTCTTAAGGAAGATGTTCCACTCCCTTAATCAGTCAATGCCTATAATTAGTTATACCAGATAACAGATCTACCAGGGATAAGCATGGGCTCATGTATGATTTGACTGTATAGAATGGGCAGAACATATTGGATCAGAATGGGGGAATGGAGGCAAAGATTTACTGGAGGCTAAAGCGGCGATAAATCAGACAAATGTACCCCGTGATCACTACTTTTGACAGCACTGCTTTTTTTCATAAATGACTGCAGCAGTGATGGTTGAATTGCCATACAAAGGAGTCATTTGCATGTGCTCCTAAACTACTGAAAGTCACATATGATAGGGGCAGGGAGGCATTCAAAGTATCCCAGATACCTTGGATATCTAGGGAAACCTGAAAGTCCTTGTTTGTGAGCAGTAGGGAATAAGCTGCTTTTGACTTTGGATGAAGCCAGTGCTCTACTTCATTGGAGGAATAAGACTTAATTGGAATCTGGCATGGAAATAACCTGTGCAGGAATTCAAGGAAGATGAGGAATACAAATGGATGGGTTTGGAGGTAGAAGGCAGCTTGTAGGAGGAACAAGTTTATCTCTCATTCAGAGTGCACATATCTACATATACACGTATCAGCGAAAACCTGCAAAGTGGACCATTTTCAGATGTGCTCTTGAATGTTTCTGGTTATGCTTGGACTGTTAATATATCTGACATATATATATTGACAACTAGTATACACTTCCCTTAAACATCTTGTCCTTGACTTTAATGAGCATTACAGTAGCCTGATAGTGTAATTTTTTTAGTGCTCATCTTTAGGTAGATACCTTGTGTGAACAGTAAGATGAGAGATGTTACAGTACAGCTCAGTGCTTCATTTCACGTTATTTCTTCAGAAGAAACACACTTCCAGTGAGTCCCAGAGTGAAACTTTGGTGCACATATTGATGGCAGTAAAGAACTCTGCGTCTTATCAGCACAGTCAGAAAATCACAACTGTCCACTCATTTTCTTTACCACAGTGCTGCTGTTTATCTTAACAAAGATCTTTATTTTGCCAGAAGACTTCGTGGCACTGCAGAGAAACAAGCAAATACTGATACAGCCACTGCTACTTTGTATTAACATCCATTCCAGTCAATCTAAGTAATAAGTATATCAGAGGAAGGATAATATTTACATGAAAAATATTTATGTCCTAGAGATTTGGGAAAGGGGAAAAAAAAAAGAAAAAAACAAACTAACCACAATGTTCTGCCCATAACAAATGGAAATAACTGTCACTGCAAACTGAGCAAGAGAGGGGAAATGTAGTTCAGAAAAAGATTCAAAAGGGAGAAAATAGCAGTACACACTTTTGTCTGCTGCATGTAGTTTGGTTAGAGGGGAAGTCTTTTTCTTACATTAGTTGCTAGTTCTGTAAAATGGTGGGGTTCCTGCCAGGCTTTCTTTTTTTCTCAGAAAATCGGGACATAAGTATGTTTGCTGGTATTTGTATGGCATCATCAAAATGACTTTTCTGAGCATCTGCATGGACGGGCCAAGTAATGTGTATTCCATGCCACTGCTTTACCCTGGGTAGTCAGAGCTGCAGGTCAGCACAGTCTATTCAGGCTCTTCTCATGTCTGAGCAAAACTGCTGTAGACACAGCTCAGGGAAAGATATAGGGGAATAAATGCTATCAAATGTCTCCAAAACCTATTACATTTTTCACTCTGGTGGACTCATGAACTTTTTCTCAGGTCCTTTTAGGTGAAAGTTTTTCTGTACAGACTAGAAATGGCATTATACTAACAAGAAGTTCATTGCTGGTAGCACAGTCAGGAATCTCTCAGCATCAATGGTAGCATTTGTGCAGCCTCTATCGTCACTTCCCAGTGATTGTGACAAGCAGAAATTCACCAGAAGGTGAGTGATAATTTTTAGAGAATTACAGCTGTATAGCATACCATATGTTATGTTACACATATATATATATATATAAAAAATAATATGTCCTAGGTTATATACAACATATGGACTCCCTCCTTTGAAATGCAGCTGTCTCCATCAGCTACAGTGGATACCTGGATTTTCCCCTTTCTACAACCTTTG
Organism: Eubucco bourcierii; assembly: GCA_013396675.1. Lineage (NCBI taxonomy): Eukaryota > Metazoa > Chordata > Aves > Piciformes > Ramphastidae > Eubucco > Eubucco bourcierii. The sequence continues at coordinate 141,659 of VWZE01005840.1, forward strand.
AAGAAGTTGTAAAGTTGCATGTATACTTCACCCTAGAATCTGGAAAGAGTCTTTGTCCCATGATCCTGCATCCTTTGAAGACCTCTTTACTAAGGAGCACAACCTTTAGTGAAAGCGATAAGAGAACCAGCCAGCAGATGAAAACCTTAGTGGTATGGTCAAAAGTGGATGCACTTGTCTTCCAGAAGTGAAAAAGGGAAAAAAAAGAGAAAGGACAATGAGGAGATAGTACACTTAGGGATAATATTTAATAGGAAAAGAAGTTACATGATTGGAAGAGTAACAAGTAAGAGACTGGCAGAGAGGAGCAAGAAGACTGCAGGAAGGCAGAATGCCCAGGAGTCATAAGGTACAGGGAAGGGTGATGAATGGCTAAAACCCAAAAGGAATGGCAGAGGAGTGAGAGAGGATGTGACAAGCAACAAGAGCTGTTAGTGTAGGGAAGGAGAGGGACAAGGTTGGTTTAGAATGTTTCCCTGTCTTCTGCACTGTATTGGCAGAAAATGTGCCAGGCCTAAAGAGCTACCTGAAATAAAAAGAACTTGTAGATCTCAGATCACTTGAAACTCATAACTCACAGCAACAGTTGCCTCTGGTCCCAATATATAGCTATAACTGATTCAAAAAGTTGAATAACAGATGCATGGAATGGTATGGGTTGGAAGAGACATCTGGAGATCCCCCTGTTAACACACGTACATCAAGTGAGTCTTCAGAGAAGCAGACTCCACAGCCTCTCTGGGCAGCTTGTTCCAGTGCACCATCACCCTCAATGTAAAGAAGTTTCTCCTTAAGTTCAAGTGAAAGTTCCTGTGTCCTAGTAGAAGGGATGGCAGATGTTGGAAGAAGTATTAAAATGAGAGAAAAGGAGTGAGGATTGGCTGCTGCACACCTGGAGGTGTTCAAGGTGCATTTGGACGTGGCACTTGGTGCCATGGTCTAGTCTTGAGGTCTGTGGTAACTGGTTGAACTTGATGATCTTTGAGGTCTCTTCCAACCCTGGTGATACTGTGATACTGTGATCTCCCAAGAGAAAAATTGGATCCAGAGCAAGTTCGGAAAACCTGTCATGTTCCTAAGACACCATTGAATATCTGCTTTCGGTTCCTGTGTCCCACAGAAATAACTGCAATCAGTTTGCTTGCTGTCTGAGCTTGTCCTGTGCATGCCCAAGTGCACCCCCGAGGTACAAGAGTGCTCCACTGCTGAAGAGCAGACAAGCATTGCCAATTTTCTAAACAATAGTCTGGGTCACTACCAGAGCTGACATCTTGATGTTCTGGAATTCTTTCAGGTGCTCCATTTGCACTATCACCTGTGCCCCTGCTCTTCACAGCAGTGGCTTTTGAGTGGTCAAGAGGAGTAGGAACACTACTCTCTGCTAGATTTGCTGTGCGAGATCCACCTCAGCTTCCCAGGAAGAGCAGGCTGGAGCAGCACAGTGAGCACCTCCCCAGGTCTCACAGTGCAAGGGCAGGAAGTCAGGGCAAACGGTTGAGGAAAAAGCTGCAATGACCTGAGGTCCATGCAAAACACAACACATTGACTCCAACCCCAACTAATGGTGCTGCCTTTTAACTCAGCCTTCCATGTATTTTCTTTTCAGCGTAGGACTGCTTGCACTCCAAACCTGCGGAAGTTCATTGCATTTCTGCTATGGCCTCTACGGAAGGCAGCTATATTTTTTAACAAGAACAGAAAATGAACAGCTGGCATCTGTCTGAAGTTTGTTCTGTGGACAGCCACTTAACCTGGAGGTTACATGGCCCACTTCACAGCAACTGTCTGCTTAGGATGTGCTTGTAGCTATTCTGCTGCAACTCAAGGGATGTACATGTGGTGTCACAGAATCATAGAATCACTAAGGTTGGAAAAGACCTTTAAGATCATTTAGTTCAACCATTAACTTCACAGGGCTGAGTCCGCCACTAAACCATGTCCCTAAGCACTAGATCTACAGATCTTTTAAATACCTGCCAGGATGGTGACTCGAACACTTCCCTCAGCAGCCTCTTCCCAGGCTTGACAATCCTTTCTGTGACAAAATATTTAGTAATATCCATTCAAAATCCTCTCCCCAGTACAACTTGAGGTGATTTCCACTTATTTTATCACTTGTGCTTGGGGAAAAAAAGATGGACGCCCACCTCACTACAGCTTCCTCGCATGATAGTGATAAGACCTCCCCTCAGCCTCCTTCAAATGGAAAAAAACCAGTTCCCTCAGCTGCCCTGATAGGACTCTTTGTCCAGATTCTTCACCAACTTTGTGCCCTTCTTTGGACATGCTATAGCACCTTGATGTCCAGCTTGTTGTGAAGAACCCAAAACTGAACACAGAATTCAAGGTGCAGTCTCAACAGTGCTGATTACAGGCAGACAATCACTTCCCTGGTCCTAATGGCCACACTGTTTCAGATGCAGGCCAGGATGCTGTTTGCTGTCTGGGCCACCTGGGCACATCGCTGGCTCATAACCAGCTGTCTTCCAGTACTCCCAAGTCCTTTTCTGCTGGGCTGCTTTGCCTGGCTTACGCTCTGCCCTAAATTCCTGGTGACCTTTCACAGCTCATCTCTTGGCTGACGCTGTAAATCAGGGGTGAAAAGTGTATTCCCAGTCTGTACATGAGAGACTGAAATCTCTCCAGGGCAAACAGAATCATAGAATCATAGTATGGTAAGGTTGGAAGGGACCTCAAAGATCATCTAGTTCCAACCCCCTGACATAGGCAGGGACACCTCCCACTACTACAGGTCACTTAAGGCCTCATCCAACCTGGCCTTGAACACCTCCAGGGAGGGAGCA